>JAJJWX010002671.1:0-218139 GCA_023529315.1 Papaver bracteatum | reverse complement strand
TAGGTTAAACATTTCCTACAAAGAGTATGACATTGAAGTGGACAAGTCAACTTGGACAGTGGTGGCCATCTGGGTGCTTTATTTTGTCAAATTCCTTATTTGTCAAACAAGATATAGGTGCAAAGAAGTCATTTACATGTAAGATATTTGTCCAATGAAGGAGCAGATGTAGTTTAGATCCACAATTGAGGATGGCCAAACGTATTATACATTCCTACTTGATCCCAAAATCTAACAAGGTTATGAAGAATCATAGTGGTAAGTTCAATGTCCAATAAACATCTTTTGAATTTGTTATATAGTAGATGGTTAGTTAAGGATGCACATTTTTGACTTGAATGAAATGAAGGCTGACGCATAAAATGTTTTAGTTTTTGTTAGAATGTTGTTCATAGCAATCAATGAACTTTTAAACTTCTGATGAGATGCTATAATTTTCCTCCTTAGTAAACTGATAAATATGGTTTCATCAGTTTTTGATGCTAATATTTGTTGATAAAAGAAACGTCTAATCACTTTCTGGTTGTATATTTAGTATTTGATAAATATGGTTTCAGTACTGTTTTTATAATATTAACCTTTCCATCAATTTTTTTTTTCACTGTTTTCATGTGTCCTTGGATATATAGTAGGTGACCAAGAGAAGCCAAGTAGAAAAAAGAGCACAGGTGAAAGATCCAATGCAATTTGTGAAGGAGCAATGGGAAGTTGAGACGCTTCTGGTTCATAACCTAACGGAGAGAGCACAACTAATCTAGGTCATTATATTTTCTGTCTAGCTACCACATAATCCTCTGGCCGAGAATATTTACAGCCTCGAAATGATCCTTCAGGAGCCGCATCTAACTTTCCCGTTTAGCTCAATTCTGGCACTTGAAGACGTTACGGTAACACTATTAAACTTTCACTCCGTGCATGTTAATAGAAGTTCTATGCAATGACAATACTTAGTAAGAAGGGTGTAAAAATTGTTGGCTCTTTATGGTTTAGTGGAAAATCAGGATTCATTCAAGGACTGATTGGGTTCTTAGGCTTAATTTAAAGTAAATGCTGCTATAAGTTTAATATGTGATGGGCTGTCATATGTCGCCATCGGGTTGTCTCTCTGTTTCATTATGAAAAGGTTAGAAAGGCACATGGAAAGCATGACAGTATAATAATATTAGGAGTAATTCACTGATTCTTTGTGCATTTTCCTGATAATTGTTTTGCTTCTTTTAAACAGTAAAAACAGGTATATCTCGGCTCCAAAAACTAGGAAACAGACTTCCCGTGACGAAAGAACCTTATCAGAAAAAAAATGTACCGATGATTGCTGAACCAGACTCTAATTGTCAAGGAACGACAAGTATGATGATATCCTAAATGTTTGAGAACTAGTGTACTGAAAGAAATGGGTACTCGTGAAACTATCCGAGTTAAGAAGATTTGTGAACTTGATCTTAAGGCTGCGTACGTTTGAAGTAAATGATCTTCACATAAACTGATTTCAGCCGTCGAAATCTTTCCCTTACCTACATCTATATACCACTGGTGCACCTAAATCTTTTTCTGATCTGTTCTTCCATTAAGTGGGTTTTCTTTCTTTTTTGTTTATTTGCATTTGGACAACCTTAGAATACCAACACTGAGTAGGTATATTGGTTTTTTTTGTTGATTATTGTAGCCTCATTTTGTTTGTTTTGGTTCTATCTTCTTGTCACTGATTTTATTTACTTACTCAGATTTTATCATAATCAAAAATATGAAATCTGAAACCCATGCAGACTGAGTTTACTCCAGTACGTCCACTTTGAATCTAACATTCATAACGATGGGTAGAAAACTGTGTGCTTGATATCCGCATAAACAAACACCGTGTTCTTGGATCTTCTCATCCCAATGTAGAGCAGATCCTACATCCCACTGATGGCCTATGGGAACACGGTGGGATGTAGGAAAATTGATGACGTGATGAAATTGTTACAAAGAAAAATGCTCCCCTTTTGTACAACTTTTTGATGGTACCGAGCTGTTTGGGGCTGTAAGGTGTATCTGAGTACTTGAGCTTTAAACATGTAAATCGTCTATCAACTTAAAATATGACTTGAAATATACACTGCCGCACAAATTTTTCAATTATGCAGATTTGGGGTTACAAAATTACAATGCTACATATTGAAGAATTTTTTCAATTAGTTCAATATTGTAATTTTGTAACCCCAAATCTGCATTGTGTCGTGGATTCCCTCATTGTATTTCTAAATTTTCCTCGTCATCCAATACATGCCTTGTGATCCAAAATATTCAATTTATCATTGTCACATTATTTCACAATCGATCACATAATTTGTCATGTGCTTTTTAATTCTCTTGTAATTAAAAAATGTCTCTTAAAACATGGCGTAACTCAAAATCTGCCCCCTATCAAAAATCTATTTTAGTAACGCAAAAAATATGCTTGGTGATTCAAAATTTAGAAGCAGGGTGTAATTTTCTAACGCAAATTGCAGTAGAAAAGGCTCTACTTTTGGATATCCTACTGGTGTAACCAAGGTGTAATTAATTTTCAGTTCGTTTATTTACCCTATTACTTGTTGAGTCGTCAGGTTTTCTAGGGCATCATTCTTTAGTTTCTCCCTCTCAGTCTCTTCTTTCTCTGTTTGACGCCGCCTCCAAAACCACCACAGATCTCGATCATGGCACCTGATGTTGACGATAATCAACAACAACAAGACACTCAAGTCTCAGCATGATAATATCCTCTCTCAAACTTAAGGCTTCTCTCTTGGTCTTCTTGTGAAACATTGGAAAATGAAAGACTGGAAGATGATGTAGCAATCACTAGGTGACAGGTAAAATCTTACCTTGATTCAATCAAATTTTGGATCGTTTCAATTCTGCTATTTTAAAACATTTTTGTAAAAATATCGTTAGGTCACAGGTTTTCATTTTTAAAGCTTTTGTTGAAATTATTTACCGTATTGTTTGTTTTTTCTTCCGATTTTAGAAAATTGGTTTCCTCAGAAATCATCTAGATATTTAAAGGTTTTTTTTTTTTTTTTTTTTCCTAGAAAGAATTTGTTATGATGTTTCAGGTAATTTCAAGGGTTTTATTTGGAGGTAGATTTTTATTTATTTATTTGTAACTTCACTTGATTTGATTGGCTTGGAATTGTAACTTGTGTAGTGGATCACTGCACCAAATGAAGAGAAATTATCCTAACAATCCAATATTCTTGCAGGTATGTTTATGACTTTATATATTAACAGTGTAAACTAGTCTTGTAAATAATGGTATCATGGTCTCATTGTGTCATCTCATGATTTCAATGTTTGTTTTTTGTTTTAGTCTACAGATGACAACCGATACAGTTTGTACGGATCCTTGCACTGCAGTTGGAAAAATGATTATGTCGACCATCTTCAAAAATAATGTTTTCTCCTCCTCAAATGCCATGATTTCTTATAATGATTTCTCCTCTCAAATGTAAGTAGTGTGTTATTACTACTCTTCATTTCATTTTAAGGTTTATTAGCATCTTGGTTATTCTTAGGAACTGATTGGTATATACTAATTAAATTTTTCGGTAAGTCAGCAACTTCCCGTAAAGAATGTGAAAATAAACAGGACAAGTCAACCAACCTATTATTACAAACAAGGATATAAAGAATGGTAGTAGCGAGTTCCACAATTTTATGAATGTCTAAGAATCAATAAAACTATTTGAATTTGGTGGATAGTAGATGACTTTGACATGAGTTTTGACTTGAATAAAATGAAGCCTGGTGCATAAGATGTATTGATTTTTCTTATGATGTTTAGGTGGCCTTAATTTGTAACATGTGATGCTAGAATGCATGTTTTCCTTTGCTGTAGTATATTGATAAATATGGTTTTACCAGATTGCGATGCTAACATTTGTTGATAAAAGGTTTATTCACGCTTCTCTTATACATTTAGTATTTGTTATCTTTTGTATGCTAACATCATTACTGTTTTCATGTGTTCCAAGATATATGGTAGGTAACTAAGATAAGCCAAGTAGACAAAAGGGCTTAGGATAATGATGAATGAAGGACAAATAAGAGAAAACCAATTGGAACATGGGAAAAAGCTTGAAGAAACTTGTAAACGGTAAAATATCTTATGCACTTTATTAGCTTTGTCGTGTTGATTTACGTCTGCAATTTTTTAGTGAAAAGATGAAAAGTTAGAAACTTAGAATGAAAAAAAGTAATAAAATTCCTTCGATTTTAGTGATGCTAAACTTTAAGAATGTTGTTGTTGTTTGATCCGTCACCTTTGTTTTCTTAATACAGCTCAGTTAATTTCAAAAGTGAACAGATAATCATTTTTGAATGTAATGTTGGCAATCCAAGCCTGTAATAGGGTACCAACATCTTTAATAATATCTGTAGTAATCGTTTGAAAGTCTTCTGGGGAACTCATCAACATAGAAATGTGGTAGTTTTCTCAATGACTACTAAGAAACTGATAGAATTTCTTTGCAAGCCAACTTACTATTACCAGCACCACTCACTCTCCATACTTGGGTCATTTTAACGGTTGTGTATGTTCCATTGTAAATTATCCCCTCTCAGCTTCTTATTGTTAGTCATTTTGAAAGTATTTTGCTCCTCCTTGTCAGGCTTTTCATGCAAATATTTATAATATTTTGCAGTGTCTAACAACATGTGAACTGAGCTATAGTGCCAAACACGTTTATCACTACTAGTTGAGCCAGAGATGTACACTTATTTTTGTTTCCAAGTAGTTTCTTTTCCTAAACAAGGTTGTTCCGCTCTGTATGCTATGTTTGTGCTAATGCATGTCTTTCTGTCATGTGTGTGCATGTATGTTTTTGTGCTCTGTGTTGTGAGATATATGTTTTCCTATTTTAAGTGGAATAATCTTGAACTCCTGATGGCTTTTTTGTATTCATCCCCTTATCCTCTTTATTTTATGTCTTTGTTTTTTTGTGCTTGAACTTTATCTCAATTTGCTTACGTCTAGATGCCTATAAATTTGCAGTAGAATGGAGGAACATCTCTGCTACTTTGGGCGATGAATGAAGTTTTGTCGAGAATGGAAATGATTCGAACTTACCAAGAGTGCAGCATTCACGTCTTTTAGTAAAATACCCTTGTGTAAGGCTGAAGGTCGAAAAGAAGATTTACCAGGTGGGTCTGTCTCACCGAAGGTTGCTGCTGGTTTGAGATTTTACCAGGAGTGTTTCGGGATAACTCGGCCTGAATCATTAACATAAATGAGAGAGATAGAGGTGGAGCTATGCCAGGTCAGGGCAGAGCGGTGCTTAGTGCTGCCAAGGTAATTTGTTGAACTTAATCGATCAGTACAAAATAAAATCTACTGAACCATCATGCAAACTATCTAACAATAATGTCTTTCAATCAGCTCAAGTTCATTCCTCTTTAGTTGAAATTTTTCAAAAGATTTTCCCTGTGTTACAGACCCTCTCTGTTGTTCGTGGTCTTGGCATGCCCATTCGAGGACAAGGTGGACGTGACAATACGCAAGCACCGGAGGACAGGGAACAAAGCTGAGCTGAGTGTCATTTTTCTTTTACGTTTTGTTTCTCTTTTCTTCGCTTAAATGAGACCAGTAGTTGTATAATCCGACATGCAATCCAATTTAGTCAGGTCTTTCAAGCTTTCATCCAATCCATCTAGACAGTTGAGTGATTGGATTTGATATCAGGTTGTTCAAATACTGTGACTATGAAACATAAACTGATCAATAAGCATTTAGTAGTATATTCTTGGTAACCTGTCTTTAATAAAACAAAAGTGAATCATTTTCTGATGGACATAAAACAAAATATTCTTAAATTTCATCTAAGAAACTAAGATCAGAACAACATCACAAATAACCTAGCACATCCGGATTTGGAATTGTCTTGCAATTACAATAACAGAACTACATAAAAACATCCAGTTTAACTTGTAGTTGTAAAGTGTGTTGTTTATTGTAGGCATCACTCAAGTATTGAAAAAAATTAGTGTCTGGCTATTCCAAATGCAGACAGATGTGTATTTATGATACCCGGTAATTTTTTGAGTGATGGCTATTCCAAAAAATTATGAACTCCTGAGCAAATCCTTCGAGTATAAAATCATATCTAACTACCCCCAAAAACGAATTTCCAGAACTCTTGGTATCAATCAAAAACGAATACATCAAATAAACATTGATTCTCACATATACAAGTTTTAAATCTCCCCCTCCAAATCTGATATATACTTAAACCATTCCACCAATCTAATGCCATCTCTGTCATTTCTAGGGTTTTGGAGAAAACTAAATCTAGAAGAACAAGAGATTTGAAAGGAATAATCGATTCGAAATATGATGAACAACTAAAACCTAGTTTTGTTTTCGCTGCAGTGCTCTCCCGATAATGAAAAGTGAAGAAATGATCTAGAATCACCCGTATACTGTGTTTACTTTAAGGGCTATTTTTGTCACACTAAAAAAATATTTCGGACTAAATCGTACATTAAAGGATTAACTCGTTCTAAAAATTGGAAATTTAGACTTCCCAGTACAAGGCCTGAATGAGCGGGACTAGATTGTTTAAATCCCAACATATTTTGGATTAAATATTAATTCCTTTCGTGGAACCCAATAGACACGAAGCCAGTCCTGCAAAATTCCTAGCGTACGTCTTTAGACACGCGCCAATCCAAACACCGTGTCCCATGTAATCCTAAACAGTTACCCGCAGGCCCGCTGAAAATTTAGCCACGACATTTATGCAATAACGGTGCCAACTTATAATTTAGTCCCGTTAATATATATGACCGTGACAAGCTCAACCGTGACCAAAGGCCATAATTCTACTAGCGTACTCTGCCAAAACATTATGAACTCAAGGTTCGGAAATTTGTTTTTGAGGGTAGTTAGATATGATTGTAGGCATCACTCAAGGATTAGCTAGCATTCGGTGGTCTTTCTCTGACGTTCATGTTTCTTCTTTAGCAAAGAAATTCTCATTTTTAAATTTCTTGATCTTAGGAGGAAACCATTATACTAACATGCATGTTTCCCAGGACATGAGTTAGTTGATTGGTGGATTTCCACAACTAGCTTCACGATAACTGCCGACCTAGGCACCCAACTACGGACCGTATAATTTTTGCTGATAAGTTTTGTATAATATTATCTTATGTCGAGTTCCCATATTACGGACCGTAGGAATAAAACTTTCTACAGGCCATTGGATCCTTACTTGAATTTTTCTTATACCCCGCGAACTAGACCACCCTTGCCCTCTTTGTTATATCTTCTTGGGAATCTTACTCGCACCATATAATATTAATGAAAAATTGTAGTTGTAGGGGTAGTTTTCTCCAAGCCTCTCTTTTTGGTGGTACGTCACCCTATGAGTTGTAAAGTAGATCTGAGAATTTGATCGACCTTCAAATGTTAAACTTACTCTAACTAAATTACGAAGCTTGGCAACTTAGATTATACAATGTGACAAATTCTGCAATTAGTTCAATATGTGAACCATGCAAATGCTGCCTGGTTAGTTTGAGTCCTTAAAACAGAAAGTCATTTTTAGCTCTCTATTAGCTGCCTTATATTCTTTGATTTCTCATATTATGTTGGTTTTGCTTCAGTCCACACGTGTTTCTTCACCATTAGCAGCTTTTATGACTTCGTTACAACTTCATTCGACATAGATGATCTCATTTCCAAGCAGTTGAGTCATCTGATTGAGCCTCCATCTCATGCTGACTTTATCTTCTGTATGATTGGTGCAAGTACTCGCATAATTCTGATTTTAAAATGCCATGAAAATTTTCGATTTAAAAATACTATGAAAATGAGAAATTCTTGCCGCTTATTTAAAATCCTACAATCACAGAGAAAGCTTCAACATAAGCACGGGAGAAACCATTTTCGGCGATTTCAGCTATTAGGCCACCATCACCTACAAGTATAAAAACTGCATGCAGTAATTCTTTTGCTTGAAGAACAATTTCCATCCCAACCGTCAATTGTCCATAAAGACATCCGGATGATCAAAAACCAGAGTTACGAATTTGTACTTCGTTCGTTGGATCATCCTCATGTCATTATGGAACAGGGGACGGCTGGGATGGAGATTTTGATAAAAGACTTGTTTGTTATTGATGAAGAAGCTGCCATGGTAGCTAGAGTTTCTCTCTTCTTCCTCATCTTTCTCTATACAATCTCTGTGTTTTAGTTTTCTTCTTTTTTGAAAAAATAATTTTAAGAAGATGAATGAATTTATAGAATAAAGAAGGTGCTACAAAATCGAATTAGACACATACCTATGATGTATGTGAATTGATGGTGGTTGCAGTTAATTGTTTTTACATATTAGAGGGTCCTTTATTATTAGTGGTTGGTAGTTAAACCTAGTGGTTGATATATACCATCAGGTAACCTGTTTTAAATAAATTACAGCCAAGGCTAGTAGTTGAAACTTGAAGTCTGAGTACATACACTTGTTGTGGCCCTGACCAACTTAACTGCATGAGTTTAATGTACCTTTACGGGCTTCTTTTCATCTCTACCTACCTATTTGAAGTTTGCTTTTCTTCCCAGACTGGATTATGCACGAGAGAAGGAAATATATTTGTCGTCAATTTGCGTCAACACCACATAAACCCGTATGTACCAAAATCCAGAATTGTTTAGGCCAAAAAGACAAGTTACCGCTCCGCGTATTAATGTATTGTATACTGCCTCAAGTGTAATTATTTAATCAGTATATTCATTGTATATACTTGTATTCAAATCAATTTCTTATAGTATGAACTACAAGCCTCGTTGCTTCCTACCATAAATCATAGACACTAAACAGCAGTACTACTACCTACGAATTTATGCAGATGTGCCATCACGTTTATTCAGCACCACGTGAACATGATTGTACGAGGAGATCTCTCAGTTGATCATGGACCCGTATGCAACAAGAAAACGTCATTTACCCGAGCATCTTTATAAGTTTTGGCTAGTTCTTTGTAGCCCGGACCAACAATTATAGTTCGAGAGAGACGTGCGAAACTTGCATGACCAGTATGCCAACATCACAACGTACAAGGATGATGTAAAATCGTGTCTGCATGTTAGAATACGGGCATCCAACACAAAACCAATTGGCAATGAGTGGAGAGGCCCATAGGATTATAAACCGTAGGATCTTAGAAACCCATACAATGTGGGACTAATAGTCTCAACACGCCCCCTCACGTGTAGCCTCGTTAGGTCTATCACGTGGACAACTAAATCGGGTGACGCGGAGTAACGACGCGGTCTAATGACTCGTCGCAAATAGCCTGCTCTGATACCATGTTAGAATACGGGCATCCAACACAAAACCAATTGGAAATGAGTGGAGAGACCCATAGGATTATAAACCGCAGGATCTTAGAAACCCATACAATGTGGGACTAATAGTCTCAACACTGCTATCCTTATATTACGGACACAGAAAATAATTAGAATCGTAGTGCCAAGATTTCAAAACCAGGCACGGTGATGCTTGCTTGACGAATGTATGTTCGCCGGTTGGACAGTCATTTAGCTAGTCCTAATCTTTCCATGCAACGAAGTCCATGACCGGAAGCATTTTTTTCTTTGAAAATCAAGACAGATCATTTCTTGATTTATTTTCCTTATTTCTTTATTACTAGAGAGTTACTATACATAATGTGGTAAATTCCTTCCACCCAGTTACATTCCTGAAACATGGGAATTGATGCAATCAAGCAGGAGCGTTGGCTAGTAGGCAATGTTAAAGCGGCAGAAGGATCCTGGACCGATCGGGAATAGCATGGCAATATGGCAGATGCAGTAGTACAAAAACAATGTTTCATAACAATAGAGAATGATAAACCCTACTCTCTTTAAATGAGAGCTATCTAGTACTTTTTTTGCTAGGTTTTGAGCTATCTAGCAACTAATCAGATTAGTTAGGTCATGCATGAAAAAGTCCAATATTTCCCAACTACTAAAGAAAGCGATATACTACTTAGAGAGATATATTCTTCTACTCGCATCAAACATCAAAATTCTACCTTGTCATACATGATTCAAGAAGCACATATATAAAGCCTTTGGATGCACTACCTTAATTATCTACTCACTAGTAGATGATTACACCATCTTTCTGGCAAAAATAAAATCTTAATCACAGGATTAGATTCGCGGGTTTCTCTGACAATTGGGGTGAGTTGATGTTTCAGATCTGAGCTTAAATACACTTAACAGTTGAGATTAAATATTAATCAATAATCAATAATGTTACGGTTAACACCTAAACACATAAATGGATGGAAAAAGATGTTGAAATTAATTACAATAATCGAATGCAAATGGGAAATAATACTTAGATTACACTGATAGTAGTAACAAATAACTCAATAAATTTAGTAGAGGCACGTATGAGATACGCTGAGCAAAAGGTAATATTGCCTGCTACTCCTCTGAGATGCTATAGCAATTAACAAATTACCTCCAGGATACAACTACTGTTAGTTCTCCTCTATGTGTAGCATACACAGAGAGAACCCTTAGAACTTGGCAGCAAAAATGAAAAACAAAAACACAAATCGAAACTACAACCAGTTTCAGATAAATATAAAAGCTAATTTATGTTTCTTTAAACTATGATGTTACTGAAAACTAATTTCTGTTAAACTAATTTCTGTAAACAAAGAAGTAGTAATACAAAATTATGTTTCTGTAAACTACAACTTGTTTAAGATAAGAACTCGATTTTATGTTTCTGTAAACTTAAAAAGAAATTGTTTCTGAAAGCATAAGAAAAGAAGAAGAATTTCAGACGAGAAGAGTTCTGAAAGGTATGGTTTTCAAATGAAGTTTACAACTCGTATTTATAGCAAGAAAATGTTCAAACGTTGGAAGAGAATCCAAAGCACGACAGACTGTCCGTGATTCACGCATCTCGAACGTTGCAAAAGTAAGGTAAAAATCGCGTTAAAAGAACAGTGCACACGCATTCAAAATTTGCGAGATTCTTCTCGAGGAAAACAGTGTGTACAGGTGTCAAGAAAACCGTGTGACACGCGTGAAAGAAGATGCTTCTCGAGGCTGTCGGATATCCAAAACCGAGAAGGCAAAGAATAAAATTCTTTACATGTGCGGGACAAGCGTGTGGTAAATTTCAGTAAAAAGAAAGGATGGGTCGGATACACCCACACCCACACCCACACCCACTCCCACTCCCACTACCACGCCCATGCCCACGCCCACGCCCACGCCCACGCCCGAGCCCGAGCCCGAGCCGAGCCGAGCGAGCGTACGTGCTTCTGTGTGGCACCGCAAACGGGAAAGGCAATAAGAAATGCAATAAGGTTTAGGCAACCTTGCCATATTTTAGGGCTTTCCCCATACACAAAGGTCTAAAGACCCAAAGGGCCATACCCTTAAGGCTAAACCAATGCTATTTAAGTCTAAAACTTTAAATGTTTTAGTCTATATGAGACTAATGTTTTATTCATTCACATGAAAAAACATCTAGGGAGCATAAGGTCTTGGGATCAAAACATGGTTCATGCATTTTTAATTAAATATTTTTAAAAACGTTTTTTCTAACAATCCCCCACATGAATAATAAAACATGTCGATAAAACACGAGAAAACATAAGGCAACAATATAGGCTAAGGTTTCCCAAAGATTGAACCTTAACTTAGTGAGAGGTTACCTGAACTGCTTGTTGATACGGTGAACGCAATGTCTTGAACCGCCAACAATGAATGCAATTCAGAAATAACATCCACACTTGATGCCTCAACCGATGAAAATAGCTGCCAAGCTCTTGCGGTTGTGCCCATTTTGGCCGTGGGCTAAAATCCCGGACTTAATGAATGTCTCTAGAGAATCAGCTCAAATTCTCATAGGAAGCGGCCCCACTTCCAACATCCACAAAGGTGAGTCCATAAAGAGTGTCCTGCCACACCCCGCTTTAATCAAAGCCATGGTACCCATTAAGATCGCAAAAGATCATCCTTTATTTCTGCAGGTAGCACTATCGCACAGTTACACCATAGGGAGGGACAAAGATAGTGCTTTCCCAATATCACCATAAATTAGTTGTCTCATTGAACCTTGATCTTGGAAATCCAATCACAAGGTTGAGTATCCTTCATGGCACTACAAAACTGAGGGCCTTTAGTGACAGTTTTTAAACCGTCACAAATACCATAAAACCGTCACAAATAGCAAAAAAGTCCGTCACAAAAACACATTTGTGACGGGTAAGAATCCGTCGTTACTACTGGGGTCACAAATGTTTTTTGTGACGGTTTGAGATCATTTGTGACGCTTGGTCAACCGTCACGAATAGTTATTCTATTTGTGGCGCCTTGTCAAACCTTCATAAATTATTTTATGATGCCGGTAAACGGTCACTATTCTCCGGTGCCGGATTTTAGATTCTCAGAATTACAAAAATCTTAAGCCATTCACACACAAAAAGCTTTTCAAAAACACGCATCATTCACACTGAACCAGAAACTTATACCATTCATAACAAATTTTTACATTGTTACACCATAGAAACTTACATATCCGACAGTAAGATGTTTAATTGTTTAAAAAACATAAATCTGGGAAATAGAACAACACCCAGAGAGTTAAAAAACCTGGCAACTAAGATTATCAACATCCAAAATGCTTGTGGAAAGTTTGGGACATGATAAGAACACACTTGATGGAATGCAAAAAAAAAAAAAAAGAACAAAAGATGGATTATCTGTGCAGCTAGTGGTTCTTGTCCAAGTTCCATGATGATATTCATCATTTATCATCCTACGACTCTGCTTCTCCCTTCCCCATCAGGACCTGGTTCAGATACTTGTTACCAGGCTGAAATGCAAAAAAGTAGCATGTTAGCACCTATTAAATTATCTTCATGTCATTGAAATCTAATAAAAAAGAAGAACATACAGAAGTTTATCAATACGAATCCAAGGATACACGCACACGTGTTATCTGCAGGATTTTGGAAGTGAAGCAGAGTTCGTGAACAAAGCCAACTTTTTTGAGGAGTCCAACTAATCAAGTTTTTGTGAATTGGAATTCAGTAGCGAAGCATTAAGCTATTGTACGAACTTATAAAATATTTATTTTTAATTATTTAACCTTTTCATTTCAAAAATAAACAAATTCAAGACTGAAAGTAGTTGTAGAATTAGATGTAGCTGACCTCGGAGATACAGAGCCAGGTCCATCGGGGTCTAGTGCAGATTTGTTCTTGAAATACTGAACCGCAATTTATTTTCCTCATCGGATTGCTACTGCTGACTGAGGAGATCCTTGGAAGCCTAAATGTGAACTACCTCTGGATGACAATCCTGCATACTGTCAACATCGAGCTCATGAGAATTTACACATTCATCTCCATCTTGCAATGAAACTTTCAAAAATATCGTTTCCAAAATTAAGATTTCTTAGCTACTCTTTTTACTGGCTACTAATTTTGAGAAAATACGGGAATTATTCTAACATTTTGATCTAACAAGGTTCAATACAAAGAAACCATTCAATAGGGAGACACTGCTGGATATGTTAAATTCGCCGCCTGGTATAGAAGACAAACATTTTATACCACGCAAAAACACACAAATTAAGATATCCACAGTGTATGGAACACAACTACAAATAATTTTTCCATAATTTACAAACAAATATTCTGTATATATAGATCTGAAATAACCAACAACAGTCCATTTTAAACATGAACATGAATACCTCTTTCAGGTTAGTGCATGACAACCCAGAACTAAAGCTACAAAAATGTTGTATATCCATATTATGAAATCTAAGAGAATAGGTAGAACAGATATCAATTTTCCTTCCCCAACATACCTAATTGTCATCCGTTGTACTGCAACCACAACAATATCAAACCAACTTGGTTAATACGAAAGTAGGAGTGTCGGCATAAACCTACCTATATAGGAATCTAGCTAACTAAAGATATCAATATAGCTAACTAAAGATATCTTATGAAGTCAATGGTACTATCTGTAAGGTCCAAGAGAGATTTCATGTATACGTAAAGAACCAACTAATTAAGCAAACAACTAACTATTGACACATGTAGTGGGGTGTAGCAAAATCAAAACAGTAGAAACATAAAGCTTAAGCAAGTAATGAATTAAAAAGCAGCAGACATTTAGGCCTAAATGGTTAACTGATGTTGTTCTATGAAGGCATTGGCTACAGAATTCAAATTCAATAAGTCAAAACTACTATATAACTTCCAAAATAGCCAAGAAGATTCTTTATCCTATTGCTCTGACAAAGCAAGAAAATGTACTTGATGTTAAGTCACACGTCACCTGGTAGCATGCGCCTTATTTTGCCAAAGATCTAGTGCAATTGATAGCCTCACCACCCTGCTGCAGCCAAACACACAATACCAAAGTTATTTCATCCCTAGCACATAGATATCATCAAAAATTATTACCCGTATAATCATCTATCATGTATGAGTTACAAGAAATCTGGGAATAAAAGGGTATCAATTGATGAGCAACATCAGCAAATAAGCAAATAAACACAAAAATGAAATTGGAAAGTGTAAGGATTAAGCTACATCCAGAAACTGATTGGAGTCGCCAGCCAATTACTCTTCGCTTTGGAACCAGCGGTGTTACATTTCTAGCTCAAGGGAGTTATGTGCATACATACATTAAAGTAAGAAAAAAGCAAAGGAAAATAAATAAATAAAAATAAGAAGCTTTAATCGACAATTATATAGTCTAAGACGTAACACTTCCAAAAAGCACATTTAGGGACTTCTGTATATCTCAAGCAATTAACTTGGGTATGATATAGTGTACAGGTAGGAGTTGGAAATTAATTTTCTTAACCAATTTAGACTACCTTCAAAAAAAAAAATAGACTAAGCAACATTGTATCAAAGTAAAATAAGTACAATCATAATCCGTCACCTTCTCACTTTATGCCTTCTACCATTCTTAAGAAACTAGCCTTTTCCCTGATAAATGAACATGGATTAGTTCGAGACACTATGAGACAATAAGAAAGAACATTTAGTACTGAAAAACCATGAAAAAAAAAACTAGTAAGGAAATCAATTTGAATTAGTGAAGTGGCAAGTTAACATAAGTACTGAATGGAAACACAAACGGTATGCTTAATTAAACTTGGACTGATGTTTTACTCTCTGACACTTGCCTGTTTGGATTACAAGTTTTCTCTATGGTTCCTATTTTAGTTTCATATAAGTTAATTTTGTAGTTTCCCGCCGTGTTTCTTAAAATTTGAATTACCAGAAGATATTGGGCCTAAAAATACAATACCTTAGTAACTTAAAAACGTATCCACCCTGTGCTGGTGCACAAGTTGACGGGCTTCAGAGCCGACACTGCCTTGGAGACCTGATGCTAATAGAGGATTAATCAGTTTGCTTCTTGTTTGTAATCCCATATAGCTTCTTCCCTGCAATCCTTTAGCCTGCAACAAAACAAAACAAATGCACCAGCAGACTAACAAAACAAAAAATGCATTATATTCTAATATTATTCTTCGAGATCAAGATTTGCCGAAACTATAGATATTACTTATAGAACTCCCTAAGTGAGGTTACACAACAACGACAAAAACATCAAAATGAATGTGACAGACTACTTTCGCCAGATGATTGGTGGCAATGAATGCAAAGTTCTGATCGTACATGTACATTAATTAAGAGTGGCAAACATAAATCAAAGTATTGTTAGTTAGAATCGACATTTTGGTGGTGATTGGCTGGAGCACGTATACGATGTTGGACTGACCTCAAACTGCAATAACACGACTCTTTATAAAGGAAAGATCGACCATCTATGATATTTACGAAGTAAGCAAGAATATGCCAAACCTTCCTCTATTTACACTACTCTTTGCACATCCCTGGTCATGCTTGCTGATAAAAATAAAAAAATTGATTGCTCTTTGAATGCCTGTGTGAATTGAAATCGAAATTGGTATTACTATAAATCTGAATTGGGAAAATAAGAAGCATTGATATGAATGGGAATATGGTGTTAACTGAAATCGAAATTTGTCCTAGAACTAGCAACAAAAAGCTTGCAAACATTAATATAACCCAATTCACATTCAATGGAGATACAAACCCATCATTCAAATATGCAACTACTTCCATATCCCTTTCTACAAACTGTAATTACAGTTCTAATACTCTCTCATTTCATGCAAAGATGACAAAACTGACACATGTAGACTAAACCCAAATTGTTTTTTCACTAATACTCATAAATCTAACAAAAAAAAGAATGAAAATTTTTAATCATACCTTCTCAGAAATGGTGATATGTCTTGTCCATGGGTTTCTTCTGTTGCATATCAACAAACAAAATCTCAAATCCACCAGCTTTAATTTGTAAATCAACTCAAGCGCTTTAGCAAACAATTGGGAATTCGTTTTTTTTTTTTAATTTGGATGAAATCAAAACAGAAATTGATATAACTCAATGAAAAAATAAAAACTGACGTGAAATTGGTATAAAGTTGTTGATAAATAAGAATAATCTGGAGAAAAAATTGACGAAAATTGACTGAAATTTGAAGAAAAAAAAACGAAAATTAAGCAAACCAGATGTAAAACAATTTAAGCAAAACTAGTCCTTAAACAAAGAAACGAAAATTAGAAGTAATACAAAAAAAAGAGGGGAAAAATCACCTTCGATTGACTCCTTTAGATCCTGCAAAACAAAGAAACAAATAATTAAAAGTAATATTAAGCAAAGGAAAAATAAAAACCATTAATAAATGAGAGTAAGCTCAAGAGTGGTGATGGTTACAGAAGAGATGGACGAGATGGAGAGAAGGTAAGAGAAGCAAACCTCTCAACAAACTTCTTCAGTGGAGAAGAACGGAAGGGAAAAGAAGAGGAAACCAGATGGATCTAAAAGGTCTGTAAGAAGATAAAGAGGAAAAGAAGAAAAAAAATTAAAGGCTGAAAATTTTGGTTTGTCGGACCCATGAAACTGACCAATTTTACTTTGACTTTGACCAACTTAAATATTTGTGGCGGTTGGACATAAACCCTCACAAATAACCCTTATTTGTGACGCCCCTCTTTAAAAAACCCTCACAAATATGACATGTTTTTGTAGTGTGGTGATTTATTCAATGAGCTTAAGTCCCATCCCCCTCGATGTAAATTTAACTTCCTCTCTGGTTAACCCTTTCGTCAAAGGATCTGCAAGATTATCTTTGGATTTTACAAAGTCTATCGAGATAATACCAGTAGAGAGTAGTTGTTTCACCGTCTTGTGTCTTCTTCATATATGTATAGACTTCCCGTTGTATACATTGTTCTTTGCGCAACCAAGAGCAACCTTTTACTTGTCACAGTGGATTGCGATTGAAGACACAGGCTTGGGCCAAAGTGGAATTCCTCCCATGAAACATCGTATCCATTCAGCTTCCTCTCCAGCTTTTTCCAAGGCTATAAATTCAGACTCCATAGTGGATTTAGCTATACATGTCTGTTTGGTAGACTTCCATGAGACACACGCACCTCCAAGTAATAAGATGTACCCACTAGTAGACTTGCACTCTTATGAGTATGATATCCAGTTGGCATCACAATACCCTTCCAGTAAAGCAGGATACTTCCCAAAACTTAAGCAATAGTTTGAGGTCCCTCTCAGGTAACGTAAAACTCTGAAGAGAGCATTCCAGTGATCCCCGCCTGGGTTGCAAGTATACCTGCTTAATCTACTCACAGAGTAAGCAATATCAGGTCTTGTACAGTTCATCAAATACATAAGACAACCAATAATGCGAGAATACTCAAGTTGATCAATACCCTTACCCTTGTTCTTTTTCAATTTACAAGTGGGATCAAAAGGAGTAGATGTAGGTTTAGCATTTTCATAATTAAATCTCTTTAGTATGGTTTCAAAGATAATGAGATTGACTAAGACTATATCCATCGGACATCTTTTGATTTTCATCCCTAAGATTACATCAGTAGGGCCTAAGTCTTTCATGTCAAAATTATCTCTAAGCATGCTTTTAATGGTATTAATAATATCAAGGTTACTTCCTAATATGAGCATATCATCAACATATAGGCATACAATGACATGTGAATCATTCACAGATTTAATGTAAACACATTTATCAGATTCATTAACCTTGAAGCCATTAGTTATCATAACATGATCAAAATTTTCATGCCACTGTTTAGGTGCTTGTTTTAAACCGTACAGAGATTTGTTCAACTTGCAAACTTTGTTTTCACAACCTTTTACCATAAAGCCTTCAGGTTGGTCCATATAAATTTCTTCATTCAACTCATCATATAAAAATGCAGTTTTAACATCCATCTGATGTATATGCAAATCATAAATTGAAGCTATAGCAATCAACATCCTAATCGAGGTGATTCTAGAGACTGGTGAATAAGTATCGAAGAAATCTAATCCTTCATGTTGTCTATAGCCTTTAGCTACCAACCTAGCTTTATATTTATCTATAGTTCCATCTGTTCTAAGTTTCCTTTTGAACACCCATTTGCAAACTATGGATTTACTTCCAGGAGGCAAGTCTACAAGCTCCCAAGTTTCGTTTTGTTGAATGGACTCCCATTCATTTAATGAAGCTTCTTCCCAGAAAGTTGCTTCTGGAGAAGTCATAGTTTCCTTGTAGGTTTGGGGTTCAGACTCTACCGTAAGAGTCAAAAAATCTGGGCCAAAATTTGTTTCAGTTCTAACCCTCTTACTTCTTCTTGGTTCAGTCTCATACTCCAAAGTTGGAGTTTGACTAGTCGATGGAACATCCGGGAGGTCATCATGGACCCTTTTCCGAGGTCCAGACAAAAGGAAATATGTGTTCATAAAACACAAAGATCTCTAGATTCCAATATGGTGTTCTGACCAATGTTATTATGGTCGAATCGATGACCATGAACCTGTATGCAATTGTATGCTCAGGATACCCTAAGAAAACACAATCGACTGTTTTAGGTCCTATTTTAGTTTTCTTGGGAAGAGGAATGGCCACCTTGGCCAAACACCCCCACACTTTAAAGTATGCATAGGAAGGTTGTTTAACATTCCACAATTCATAAGGAGTTTTATCGATTTTTAAATGGAACTCGGTTCAAAATATAGCAAGCAGAGGATAGCTTCCCCCACAAGTTCGAAGATAACCACGAACTTGTCAACATAGCATTTACCATATCTATGAGTGTTCTATTTTTCCTTCAGGCTACACCATTCGATTCTGGTGAATATGGTGCAGTTGTTTCATGAATGATTCCATTATGTTTACAAAACTCACCTATGGGTATCACATACTCACCGCCACGGTCTGACCTAAGAGTTTTAATTTTAAATCCTTTTTGGTTTTCTACTTCAAGTTTATAAAACTTGAAAGCCTCTAAGGCCTCATCTTTACTTCTAAGAAGATGAACCTGACAGTATCGTGAGTAATCATCTATAAAAGTGATGTACCATTTTCTACCACCTCTTGTTGGTGTTGATTTCAAATCTCCTAAATCCGAGTGTATTAGTTCCAAAGGAACTGTTTTATGTTCAATCCTTTTATTAAACGGTTTTCTTGTATATTTAGATTCAACACAGATTTCACATCTTTGATTTTTATCAAAGTTTATTTTTGGTATGCAACCTAAATTAGCAAGTCTTTCTAGAGATTTGAGATTAACATGTCCAAGTATATCATGCCAAACATGTGAAAAGTCACAAACATAAGCAGAAGAAGATGCATTAACATTCAATTTCAAATCAGATACACTAAGCTTAATCATGTTATCGGTAACATAACCTTTTCCTACGAATTCACCATGCTTAGAAATAACAACGGATTAGATTCAAAGCAACAATCTTAAAACCTATTCCTAGTAAGATGGTTTCGAGATAAGGTTTTTGCATATGTCCGGGACGTAAAATACGTCATTCAATGCGAGTTTTCTCCCTTAGCTTCGGTTCGACCTTGCCTTTCCCCACCACTTTCGCGGTGGAAGAGTTTCCCATGAACAGTTTCTCATCATCTCCTACTATGGCATAGGAGGAGAAAGCATTTCTGAATTTACAGACATGCTTGGTGGCTCCAGAATCAAGCCACCAGTCTCTCACATTAGTCATACTAGAGACAAGGTCGACTTGGACACCATGCCGTTGAAATATCCAGAGTCCTCTACTAAGTTTGCCTTATTTTTCTGTTTTGGATCATATTTGATCCTTTTAGGGGCCTTATAGTCTTTAGCCATATGTCCAGGTTTACCACAATTAAAACAGTCGCCTTTGATGGTGTGCTTAGTGACACCACCCCTAGGCTTAAAATTGTTACCTCTGGGTTTTCGACGTCTGTTACGTCTATTACCCATTTTGGTGGATTCTCCAGGAGTTTTCTTTGAATAAGCTTTATCGTCCAAAACATGAGCTTTGTTGGACATGTTTTTGCTCAGCATCATGCTCTTGTCCTTCTTTCCATAAGCTCCTCAACCTGGATCTTTTTTCCAAGCTCCACCATGGTGATTTCACGAGTCTTGTGTCGCAGCCTCCTCTTGTATTCGCTCCATGAGGGTGGAAGCTTTTCAATCACGGCCGATACTTGTAGAGCTTCATCAAAAGTCATGCCTTCAGCAAGAATCTCGTTGATGAGGAGTTGAAGTTCGACGAACTGTTCTACCACAGGCTTTTCGTCAGTCATGTTGTATTCTAAGAACTTAGCCATCAAGAACTTCTTACTTCCAGCAGCTTCAGCATGATATTTTTCTTCTAGAGCTTCCCATAAATCAAAAGCATTAAAATCTTCTTTTGCATTATAGAAGTCATACAAGGAGTCATCAAGACGGTTAAGAATATGATTCTTGCACAAATAATTCTTCCTATTCCACCTGTCCAATTTATCTTCATTACCACGGCGATGAAGTTTTCTCGAGGGTTTTTCTAAAGCATATCCATCTAACCTTTGGTCGTTTAGGAAGAATAGCATTTTAGACTGCCATCTCTTAAAGTCCTTACCACTGAACTTTGGTGGTTTCTCTACAGTATTCTTTCCCATGTTATTACAACAACGAATATTACAGTATTACAATATTACAATAAGGCACGATATTACCTTTAGATTGTTGAAATTAATTACAATAATCGAATGCAAATGGGAAATAATACTTAGATTACACTGATAGTAGTAACAAATAACTCATTAAATTTAGTAGAGGCACGTATGAGATACGTTGAGCTAAAGGTAATATTGCCTGCTACTCCTCTGAGATGCTATAGCAATTAACAAATTACCTCCAGGATACAACTACTGTTAGTTCTCCTCTATGTGTAGCATACACAGAGAGAACCCTTAGAACTTGGCAGCAAAAATGAAAAACAAAAACAAAAATCGAAACTACAACCAGTTTCAGATAAATATAAAAGCTAATTTATGTTTCTTTAAACTATGATGTTACTGTAAACTAATTTCTGTTAAACAAAGTTTCTGTAAACAAAGAAGTAGTAATACAAAATTATGTTTCTGTATTGGTCTCTATTTGTATCCATTCGTCTCCTATTATCTCCTTTAAGCTCTCTATATCTCTATAGGAGACGAATGGAGACAAATAGAGACCAAAGGTCTTGGATACCTTATACCTATCAATATCCTTTTGGAGCTCCTTTGGTCTCTATTTGTCTCCATTCGTCTCCTATTTTCTCCTTTAAGCTCTCTATATCTCTTCGATACCTTATACCTCTCAATATCCTTTTGGAGCTCCTTTGGTCTCTATTTGTCTCCATTTGTCTCCTATTGTCTCCTTTTGCAATTCCTTTGGTCTCTATTTGTATCCATTTCTCCTATTATCTCCTTTAAGCTCTCTATATCTCTTCGATACCTTATACCTCTCAATATCCTTTTGCAGCTCCTTTGGTCTCTATTTGTCTCCATTCGTCTCCTATTGTCTCCTTTAATCTCTCTCTAGCTCTTCGATACCTTATACCTCTCAATATCCTTTTGGTCTCTATTTGGTCTCTATTTGTCTCCATTAGTCTCCTATTGTCTCCTTTAATCTCTCTCTAGCTCTTCGATACCTTATACCTCTCAATATCCTTTTGAGCTCATTTGGTCTCTATTTGTCTCCATTCGTCTCCTATTGTCTCCTTTAAGCTCTCTCTATCTCTTCGATACCTTATACCTCTCAATATCCTTTTGCATCTCCTTTGGTCTCTATTTGTCTCCATTCGTCTCCTATTATCTCCTTTAAGCTCTCTATATCTCTTCGATACCTTATACCTCTCAATATCCTTTTGCAGCTCCTTTGGTCTCTATTTGTATCCATTCATCTCCTATTGTCTCCTTTAAGCTCTCTATATCTCTTCGATACCTAGAGAGAGATTATAGGAGACAATAGGAGACAAATAAGAGACGAATGGAGACACATATTGTCGACAAATAGAGACAAATGAGCTCCAAAAGGATATTGAGAGGTATAAGGTATCGAAGAGATATAGAGAGCTTAAAGGAGATAATAGGAGACGAATGGAGACAAATAGAGACCAAATGAGCTCTAAAAGATATTGAGAGGTATAAGGTATCAAAGAGATATAGAGAGCTTAAAGGAGATAATAGGAGACGAATGGAGACAAATAGAGACCAAATGAGCTCTAAAAGGATATTGAGAGGTATAAGGTATCGAAGAGCTAGAGAGAGCTTAAAGGAGATAATAGGAGACGAATGGAGACAAATAGAGACCAAAGGAGATGCAAAAGGATATTGAGAGGTATAAGGTATCGAAGAGCTAGAGAGAGATTAAAGGAGACAATAGGAGACGAATGGAGACAAATAGAGACCAAATGAGCTCTAAAAAGGATATTGAGAGGTATAAGGTATCGAAGAGATATAGAGAGCTTAAAGGAGATAATAGGAGACGAATGGAGACAAATAGATACCAAAGGAGTTGCAAAAGGATATTGAGAGGTATAAGGTATCGAAGAGCTAGAGAGAGATTAAAGGAGATAATAGGAGACGAATGGAGACAAATAGAGACCAAATGAGCTCCAAAAGGATATTGAGATATATAAGGTATCGAAGAGATATAAAGGGAGATAATAGGAGACGAATGGAGACAAATAGAGACCAAAGTAGATGCAAAAGGATATTGAGAGGTATAAGGTATCGAAGAGATATAGAGAGCTTAAAGGAGACAATAGGAGACGATGAGACAAATAGACACCAAAGGAATTGCAAAAAATCGTATTGAGAGATAATAAGGTATCGAAGTAGACAAATAGAAATGATCTCAAAAAGGATATTGAGAGGTATAAGGTATCGAAGAGATATAGAGAGCTTAAAGGAGATAATAGGAGACGAATGGATACAAATAGAGACCAAAGGAGTTGCAAAAGGATATTGAGAGGTATAAGGTATCGAAGAGATATAGAGAGCTTAAAGGAGATAATAGGAGACGAATGGAGACAAATAGAGACCAAATTAGATGCAAAAGGATATTGAGAGGTATAAGGTATCGAAGAGCTAGAAAGAGATTAAAGGAGACAATAGATAGGAGACGAATGGAGACAAATAGAGACCACCCCACCTGCACCACACTAGAAATAAAACATTATTCAGATACCTGTTAAAGGTTATCTGGTTGGCAAGAATGCTGAAGTTTTTTAACAATCATTCCTATCACCAACTCAAATTGATACCGTAAAAGTACAAACTCACTGAAACCATATTTATCAAATACTGAATGTACGATTACAACTTTTATCACAAACTCGTGAAACCATATTGATCTGTGTACTAAAGCAAATTATAGCATCTCCTCACATGTTACAAAGTTCACCTAATCTATCTTCCAATTGTTCATTGATTGCCATAAAAAAGTATTCAAACAAAAACTAATTAAACATTTTATGCATCAGCCTTCATTTCATTCAAATCAAAAATGTGCATCCTTAACTAACAATCTACTATCTACCAAATTCAAAAGAAGATTAATCTGATTATTTAACATTCATATAATTATGAACACACCACTATGATTCTTCATAACCTTGTTAGATTTTGGGATCAAGCAACAATAATACGTTTTGCCATCCTCAATTGTGGATCCAAACTACATCTGCTCCTTCATTGGACAAATATCTTACATCTAAATGACTTTTGACAAAATAAAGCACCCAGATGGCCACCACTTCAAATTCATACTCTTTGTAGGAAATGCTTAACCTAAATATTAAATCAGCACAATTCAATCATTTCCTAGATACATCTGTAAAAAATGGCATCTGCTCCTTCATTGGACAAATATCTTACATCTAAATGACTCCTTTAATTGCACTTCTATCTTTCTTTGTCTTGTTCCACAGAAAACCAATTTAACAAAATAAAGCACCCAGATGGCCACCACTGTCCACTTCAATTTCATTTACTCTTTGTAGGAAATGCTTAACCTGAAAATTAAATCAGTACAATTCAATCATTTCCTAGAGTAAAAAATGGCAACCATGATCATTCCAAGTTATCTCTTGGAAACACAAACGCTAGATTCAAAATTTTGAGCCAAATTACATATAAACTTTTGACTCGTACAAGACAACTGTAAGCCTCTTAACTATTTCTTATTGTCCATTGCCAGTACTTCAAATTAAAAAGCTAAGCAAAATCAAGATTACAAAAATCCAACAAGAAAGCTGAATCAAAATTAGCTTATGCAGATCAAAAAAGTTCCAACTTGGAATTAGCATTTAAAATGTTGACTACCTGAAAAGAAGAATTGGAAGTAGTCAGTCTCCTAACAAGATGAGGATCGGAGTCTAGTGACAAATTCTCATATCTCACTTCAAGTTTAGGAAAATCCATTAGTCATCCATAAGAAAATCAAGAAGAAAATGAGAGTAAATTGTCCAAGTAAAAAGAAAGAGTAAACCTCCGATGTAACTTAATCTCTGAAGTAACTTTTCATGATCTTCTTCAATTATCATTATTTGTTTCTGATTATGTACTTTTAATTTAAGAGAGTGCTTTTAGTCTGTACCGACAAAAAGAAGAAGAGATGAGCAGACAATGAAATGTAAAAGAGTAAAATTGGCGTCTGAGTTTTATAGACATGAAATCAAACTTACATTTAGCGGAAAACTGAAGTGAACACAAGCACCATAAGATGTGGGAAACCCATCTTATCCTTTCACTGCAGTTGAATCAGCAAATCTGGTAAACTATGAGTTCTAAAAAATAAATGAAGAGGAGTAAGATTCAACACTACTCACATTTGAGAGGATATATATCATAATACTACGATCTTTTTGTTCTTGTTATTTGATGATCATTGACATCGAAAGCCATGATCGATTGTATCTGTGGTGGTTTTTGTTTTTGAGGCGGCGGAAACACACAAGAAGAGAAAAGGGGAGAGAGAAAACTAAGAGTGATAGATGATGCCCTAATTCAGAAGGCTAAGATCTAAATAGTACTCCCAGGACAAAGAACTAGAAAATTTAATTACACTTCCCCTTGCACCACTAGGATATAGTACTTCCACATCAAAAAAAAAAAAAATTGGATTACAAGATGTTTGGGATTAAAAAAAAATACGAATTGCGTGACAACTTATGAGCTACTGCGACAATACTAGGGTAAATTTGAAAATTTAGACCACCACGCATGTTTTGGTTATACAGAGCGAATAATCTTGAAGCACAAATGGAACATATTGAACTAATTGCATGAGGGTAGGATACCGTGCTAACAGTTGCATTGTAAGTTTGTAACTGTACGTAGGAATAAGAAAAGTTGAAGTAGGGAGAGCTTTAGCAAGTTTTATCACCACTATCTTTTTACTCTCATATATGCTCTCCTCAGAGTCAAATGTAGTTCATATCGGATAGGTGAATATCGACCGGGAACCAGTGGATATCGGTGAAATATCAGTGAAATACCGGTAATATCGGCCACCTCGGATAAAAACCAAAAGCGATATTGTCGGCAATATAGACACCGGAGCGAAACAGTAGTCCAGACGGAATCGGCTGACATCGGATCGGGACCCATAGTCATATCCAACAGTACACAACAATAGTGAGTCGTTTGAAATCGATGATGGACCAGCTGACCCTACCCATTGGATCTCTCTGGATCGGCAACTGAACCAAACTGGAATCAGTATCACAGAATAAAAGTGAGAATATCACAGCTCGGTTTACCACTACAAGTCATACTGGTTGTTCTTATGTAGTATTCTAATAGTTAGTTACTACAAGACGATTCCAAATCTACGTCAAAAAAGGTAGAGAGATAGACATACAGTCTGAATTGTAGAGGGATTTTGTTAGTGACTAATGTCATAAACCTTCTTATTGAAGACAGGTTCCCAAGAGTATAAATCTAAATGCTGATTAGTCAAGCTTTCATCCAATCCAACAATACTGACTCGTTTGAATATTAAGGATTAGTCAAGCTTTCATCCAATCCAAGTACACCTCGTCCTCGAGCATGAATGCCACCACCACAAACAGTGGAGAAAGTCTGTAACACATAGGAAATGTTTTGAAAATTTTCAACTCTGAAGGAATGAACTTCAGCTGATTGAAAGAGGTTATTTTTAAATCCTAGTTCCACCCTCAGGCTTTGGAGAGACAGACCCTCCTGGTAAATCTTCCTTTCCACCTTCAGCCTTATGCAAGAGTGTTGTACTAAAAGACCTGAACGCTGCACTCTTGAAGTTTTAAATCACTTCCATTCTCGACAAACTTTTTCGAACGCCCAAAGCAGAGATATTCATCCTTTCTACATCAAAGTTATAAGCATCTAGACGTAAGCAAACTGAGATACAGTTCAAGCACACAAAAAGCAAAGACATGCATACAACACAGAGGTTAAGGGAATGTACACAAAAACCAAGTAAGGAGTTCAAGACTAAATTACTTAAAGCAGGAGAGCATATATCTGGACACAGCACAAACACAAACACACACATGGACGCACACGATCATATTATACAGACACAAAGTCTAAAATAATTGTACATCTCTAGCTCAACTAGAAGTAATAAACGTGTTTGTCGTTATAGCTCAGTTCAAATCTTATCTTAATCTGCAAAATATTGTAAATATCTGCAGTAAAAGACTGACAAGGGAGAGCACAATACTATCCAAACACGTCAATATGATTCAGGATAAGAAACTGAGAGGGGAGAATTCACATTGAACAGAACATACCGAACTTTTGAAGAGTCCCAAGTGCAGAGAGTGAGTGGTGCTGGTGCAAGTAAGCTTGCAAAGCAATTCTTTCAGTTTGGCTTAGCACTGGTTCAACAAACCCACCACATTTCTCTTTTAACGAGTATTCCAGAAGACTTTAAAATGATCACTACAGTTGATAGTGATACCCTATAGATTTCCAAAACAATCACATCTAATATCAAAATGGAGATAATTAAACTCAATCGGTGGTTGACCCTGAGTATCAATATAGATAATGGAAGTCAGCATTACATTAAATAATGATTATCTGTTTACCTTACAAGTTAACGGAGTTGTATAAAGAATATTAAGGTGACGGATATGTACAACAATAATGCTCTTAAAGTTGAGCATCACTAAAATCAAAGAACTTTTTACCATTTTTTGTGCTTTCTAAGTTAACTTTTCATCTTTCATAAAAGAATCGCAGACCTACATCAACACGACAAATAGAATGAAGTGCATAAGATATTTTACCTCTTCAAGTTTCATTGTCAGGCTTTTTCCCATGTTCCCATTGATTTCCTCTTATTGCTCCTTCATTCTGTGGTTAGCTGAAACTAGGGTAGCCCAATTATCCTCTTCTGGTTATATGAAATTAACCTTTCCATCAACCTGCAAACAAAAAACTCAATTTTATCATAGAGAACGAACAGTGAATACGATAAGAGTATAACTTACTAAATTGAACAGAAGGAAACAACACATATTTTTCACATTTCAACTGATTTGCCTCACTTTGACTACTGTCCTCCCACTCCATAATGAGTTAAACTCATTGAGACAAATCTCAACATGATTCTGCTCTTAACTCTTAATCACACAAAAGCAATATCCAATATAATTTAGCACAATTCATGTATCATCACTTAGAGATCCTTTTCCCATGCATAAAGTTCCATGATTATGATTCAGCACTTGGAGTTCTTTAATCCGTCAAACATAATTAGAGAAAGAAATTATGAACATCAACAAACTTGGATGCAGTCTCTTCAGTTCCAGCACTTCGAAATCACAAAATCAGATTAAGGGACAAATGAGGCTGGGAAATTAGATAGGATGCACACGCTACAGAACAACAAATTAATAATCTTGTTCCTCTAATGCTTTTTCTTCAACGAAATACTAGTCTAGTAGAGTTAAAATATTTCAAGCCATAAAAAAGGGACTCATCAATCAACAACTCTAAAAATCAACAAAAGGGGACTCATCAATCAACAACTCTAAAAATTTCAAAATAGAGTTTGGAAACCGATATTATTACCAGATTGATGGTATCCTTAGGAAGATTCCCTTGCAAAGTAGACGTATTCCGCATGAGTACTTCCACCAGGTCGTTCCCTCAGATTACTACTTCACTTGCATTCTGTTCCGCGAGATCAAGTTTTCTCCTCTTGGGAGGAGTGGAGTTTTCAGTGGGCTCTTAAAAGATGAGAACTCTCATCAGCTGGACACTCGATCAAAACCAATTCCCCAACCTACAGCAGAAAATAAAAGAAAAATAAGAACAAGTTACAATTGTGTGAAAATCAAACCAAATGAAATTACAAAAACCCATTTTCTAATACTTTAAAGCTTTGAAAAATAAAACTTACAAAAATGCTTAGCATTCAAATTAAAGATCCCAACTTAACTGAATCAAGTTCGTAGAAACTAAATAGAGGACTAGGAGCAACTACTTATGTCGAGAGAAGATCTCATCGTGCTTAGTGTCTTGTTGTTGATGGTCGATTATCAACATCAAAAGCCATGATCAATCGAGATCTGTGGTGGGTTTTGAGAGAGGCGGCAGCGGAAAACAGAGAGGAAGAGAGTAATAGGAAACTAAGAATGATGATGATGCCCTAACCCTTGGCGATATAAATAGTAGAGAAAATAGAAAGTTAACATACACTTCGATTACATCACATCACTAGTAGGATAAAGTGGTCGTGTGGAGCATTTCACGTAACATTTTGTGCTGGTTTTACTATGTAATTGCTGGGAAGCATGTTTTTTACGTTTCAATGATAAATTGTGGATTGTGGTATAGAGTTGAGATTACCATTTGTTTAAATTCTTGTTTGTAGGAAAGACGTGGAAAGAAAAATCTAAGCTGTTTGGGGTGTTGCATAAGACTCGTGAGATAATACAGAAGGCTAGCTAGCAAAAAGAAAAATGAACTAGAAAATGGTTTATGTACCACTGGTTTGGATATTTCAATATGAGTGGACTCCGGAAAGTGTTGGAAGCCAATTGTGGTCAATTAGTCACCATTGCAATTAGCAAAAAAAATAGCAAAAACTCTTTCTGAAAGGGTTGCTAATAATATTTGGCTTAAAAGATATTTTAAGGGTTGAATCTCATATTTGTAAAATCTAAAGTCTTAAAGGCCTAGACAAATAAAGCTTCCACATTGAATGGCGAGGAAACCCTCGCTTTCTATTGGCCAAAATAGACATTTTTTGAGTTTTGTGAAACGAGCGTTTTGGTGACGACACTTGGTAACATATGATTGGTTTAAAAAGAATAGGAAAAAAAGAAAAAAAGAAAATTTATACGGTGAGAAAATCGTATATCAATCATACGGTTGGGAAATTAATATTTGCCAATTGTATTCAGTTTTGAAACAAATTTTTTATTCTCTAATTTAATTAAACCTAACATATTCATGGGATTAAAGTCAATAAAAAATGGTTCGGTTTTCGATTCTTACCCATTTAAAATTACTATTAGATGAGAATCGACCATTGGTTATCGTTGAAGGGAAAAAAAAAAGAAAACGAAGAGGCAACGGAGGAGAAGAAGAGACTTTTATTTCTTTTTCAGGTTTAGGTTTAGTTTTTGATTTAGTTAATTTATGTTTGATAATTATTTTATTTTAGTTATGAAAAGGTATTTTTTTATCTATATGATAGTTGGTTCACATAAGTCCTCAAAACCAAATATTTGGGCCCCTGTTAAAAAAATTGACTTCACAACAATATGATAGTTATGAAAAGGTATTTTTTTATCTATATGATAGGTCTGGCGCCTCGTATCGCCTAGCGCCTAATACAACATAGGTCTTTAATACTACTAGTTTCTACTTTTCCGCACAAGAAATTGGACAATTGAAAAGGAAGCTGAGGGGATAGAGGTTGAAGACAACCTAAATCTTCGGGTTCCAATGAAACCAGTCGAAAAACTTTTAAGAGGATAAGTCACTATGACATGAATCATCTAATTCCATCTTAAAGTAAACCAACATCTGATTTATCTCTTCTATTATCATTTTTGCAGAAGCGATCTCAAATACAGTAGTAGCTCTACTCAAACAGAGAAAGATGGAGAACTCGACGGCAAGGTTACTGTTAGATGAGAAAGAAAGTGAATAAAATAGATAGAGAGACTCCCAAATGAAGCGACTTTATACAGTGGTCATCTTCCAAAACCCTAACTCCCTAAGGCCTATCCTGATCAAGGCCGCATGTGGCTCAGGCCCAATATTACCTACAAGTACAATACAAGTTGTTAACCAAACACACTTGAACTGAAGGAATACCTATGTTTGGGTATAAATGATCCTCAGATCTTGTTTCATCGTTTTCACATATTTCTTTCTGATTTCACTCGCCGTCAGTCTATTCGTTCATCCATTCCACAACAGCGTCTGAGATCTTATTCTTTGCTTCTCTCAACTGAAACATTAATTTGGGGATGAGAACTAAAGATATCGTTTTATCGATCGTCTGTTTGTCCCTCTCCTCAGTCATCTCTAATCAGATGTACTTGTTCCCGCTAGCCACTGAGTTTATGTAGCTTTATATAAACGTTAATCAGAGCATCTTGCATCAAAGAAATTTCTTCATAATACATTTCTTTCGATCACTGATCCAATCAATTTCTTGTATTAATTTTGAAAATTTGCAGTTGATTTGGATAGGTTTGTTGATTTTTTCCGGTAATCATTCATACTTCAACATCATTTCCTCCTCAATTTTTCCAGTTTTCAGTTCCTGGAACTAAAATTATTCTCTTCACAAACCGATTCTGGTTTCTCACTTCCAAAATGACCAAAAAGAAAAGGAAGAAGAAACAAAATGGTGGTTTAGATCTTTTTCCTTTTTCTTTCTTTCTGTTGTATAATTTAGTTATGGAATTAAATACAAGATGTTAATTGTTGACTGTAAAATGAGTTTTGATTATGAAAATTAGACTAATTAATTTGCTGATTAGTTATGAATTTCCAACTAATTAATGATCAAATGTATATGTGTTTGTTGTTTTGATCTTATTTTCTCTACCTTTGTTTTCCAGATATTTGTGCATCAATAACTTCAAAGGAAGTACATGTCTACGAGAAAGTGTGATCGAAACCTGAACCAGGTGCCTGGTCCAGTTATCTCCGTATACTTCAAATGAAGCTCTTAGAGAAATAGTATATGCATATACTTTCTGCAAGCCAGTTTTTGTATTCTTGAGGGCCTCCGAGAGTGGGACTAATATCTATAAAACCTAGAGGCACAGGTCTGTTTTGAAAAATGGGAGCCAGTTCATTTAAGCCATCTCCACCCTGAACAAGTTTGATAAACAGCCACTTTCCCTAGCACTGACACCGACCCCAACCACAAATTATTCTGAATTGGCCTGAAAGCAGCCAGTGGCCTTTGTTATTTGATACTTGTATCTCAGTCTGCTGAACGAGAAACTCTCTGGCATTAATCTCACGTTTGTTCTTCATAGGCATTGATCCGGAGTTGGGCAGTGTCATGAAGCACCCGTTCTCTCTCTAGTAGCCGAGCTTAATTCCGGGAGATGAAAAGCTTGAATTAGCGCCCAATGGACTTAGGACGAGGGAAAATAAAGAGCAGTACGCCACATATACGAGGTTGGACTGTGATTAGATTTCTATCATGTGCTGAAATCAAGTTTGTCTAGCTACCTTTATCATGTGCTGAATTCAAGTTGTGTGCCTTTGCAGTTTCTATGAGTGAGTTAGTCTACAGTAGATAACAGGGATTGCGGCTCAAGGCTGGTACTAGGAACAGTATGCTCAGCTGTAGCAGAGGTAGCAGTTTTCTCAAGATAGGACGGATCAACAGAGGCAGTAGTCTTCGGAGCATTTCTCAAAGGGGAACGGGAGAAGGATTCCCAGACACTGGTTTCGATGTAGGGAGCTTGCGAGGTGGTCTGACTGTAGGAAAGACCAGCTTCACCGCAAAATTGAGATCATACTCAGAATTAACGAGTTGTTCATGACTTATCCTTGTGGCAGAGGTCTCAGCATCAACACCAACTCTGGTCTTCTTCAGCTCACCCTCAGGAATACTGGTGTTGAACTCCTTGCTCAACATAGGGCCCAACTCAGTGGACAGCGGTCGTCATCCTCAGCACCAGAGACAGAAGCATTACTACCCCCAGCACCGACTACATCGATCCTTCATTTTCTTACCATGTTCCTGAATAAAAGCGGACAACAAAGTTAAAACACGTCCATATTGGATTGTTACGTGTCCAGAATAGAGCAATAGATAGGCCAACCATGGCTGTAGCGGATCTCATGCTTAACTATGGAAGTGATCGTCCATTTTCGGAAAAAAAAAACTTTCCCCGGAATCATCAGATAAGCCAGGTTTCAAGACAAGCTGCTCCAATAACATTCTCAGGTACCATCTTTGATATGTAATCAAGTATGATTGTTTTATATTGGATTTCACCATACGGTGTATTTTTTTCAAGCATTTTCCTTTTGCCTTTTGCAGTTATGCGTACATTACGATTGCTGTTGCACAAGCATAGTTGTTGTACAACCAATTGGATGCTCTATGGTTTGCTCTGCAGTTTGCTTCTAAGGAATTTATTTCTCTTAAAGAAAAAATCTTAGTGCTTTATCTGGGATAATCTCCTCCTATCCTTTTTCTTTATTCTTTTGCATATCTGAGTCCTCAATTTCTATATTAAGTGTAGCTTATATTTGAAAATCCTGTAATATCACATATAGATTTTATTGAACAATATATCATCTATTTCATTTCTCTGACTTTCAGAAACTTGACTGAGCTGGATATTCAAGAGAATGACATTTCCGATGCTGAAGGCAGGTGGCTTAGCTGCGGTCCAGAAAGCTTCACGTCTCTAGAATTACTCAATGTTGCAAGCCTTCAAAGTGAAGTTAATTTTGATGCTCCAGAGGTAGATATTCAGAAAAATGCGATTTCATCAAATGATATCTTCTTTTGTTATTTTACCCGCGAGGATATTTAGTAAAGATACACCTGTGGATGAGATAGCTGATGATGCAATACATAAAGTCATATGAGTCGATTACTATGTTATTTCCCTCGTTCAACAGTTGAGAGGATAGCAAGACGCGTTGGAAGGTCCCTCTAACTCTGACGAAATTGTACCAGTCTGTAGCTGCCTATGCCCCGAATCCATATGTTTGTAAATTTTAGTCCTCCGGCCATGGTTTTGTAATATCATCATGTTCCTTGGAAGGCACTGACTGCACTGTGTGCAGTTGTAGATGTTCTCGAAAGTTAATATTTGGTGATAAACTTTTTGTTGTTTCAAGTGTCGTATCTTAATATTTTTTGTAATCTTAGTCAGTGTCTCCATTACTAAACCAGGACTTTCTGTTAATGAGGAACCAGTTTACTGGGAAAGAGGCAATGGTCTACACACTGTTCGAAAGCAAGCAATTGACAACAAAATATTACTTTTGTGTGTTTGATAACAAGAAAATTCAGTAGGAATATCATCAAAACAGTAATACTACTTTGGAATATTCATGGATCACTTTTTCGTGGTGTGCCCATTGCACGCAACTCAAGACCTATGTCTGGTGACACTCTCTTGACATTTCAGCAAGACTAGCATTTGTCAAGCGCTGGAATTTGAATAACTCACACTGGAATTTAGCAACTGTGGAATTTTAGCAAAGTTCCACAAATGCGAACATGCTGCTTCGATATTGTGAAAATTGCATATTTTTGGATGGCTAGGATTTAAAAGGGAAAATCAAGAACCGCATTTATGGAACTTTGCAAGCCTTCTACGATATAAACCTCAGAATATGTAGTGCGAAGGCTCTATATGCCGAGGCTCATGGTCGTTCCAAAGCCCTATATGCCAAGGCTCATGGTGGTTCTCATTTGGGAGCCAACAAATATTCGGAGGTCAAATGAATTACTCATTGTCTACCAATTATGACTAGTACAAAACTCGAAAATTTGAAATTTTTTTCCAAAATCTGATTTTTGGGACACTCTATATTCGGAAGTCTGCTTAACTACTTAAACTTCTAATTATTTCAAATCCTCCGATTGTAAGTTTATCTCCCGAATGCTACTCAAATGTTCTTGAGAAACGAAAAACACGACTACATTCGGGAGATAAAAATCATAAATATCTCCTGAATATGGGAAAAAATAAAAAAATCCTAGAAGAATAAAAACTAAAAAAAAATGCATTCAAATACTGCACCCACTACATTCGGACACATACTTCTTATTTTGTCTACCGAATATATTCGGAGGATAAAAATAATATATTACAAACCGAAAATATGTTTTCCATATGCCCTTTTATAATTAATTACTGTTTTTTTATTGATACAAAAGAGATATATTAATTAGGGAGTATATAAAAACCCCTAGAGTGTGTAGCCAGTGTGTCTGCTGGTCCATTGCACTCCCTTTTTACATGTCAAACTTTCCAAGATCGAATACTGCATCTAATGATAAGTAAGTTTTCCCAGTTAATGCAGGTGTTTGCTCCATTGATTGCAGCGGTTACATTTGATGAATCTATCTCCAGAATGATGTGTTCCAGGTAGAGATTACTAGCCCAGCAAACTGCCTCCAAAGCCGCCATAGACTCTCCTCAACATTTAGATATCCATTTCTGAATATGCACCTGGAGAGTTGATGCTCACTTGCAAAAGGATGCATCACAGTTTATTGTAACAATAGGATGCTCTGGAGGTAACCATATCCTACTTTTGTCAACTGCACTAATGATTGACATTGTTGGCTGCTGGTAATTACCAAATCCCTTCTAAGACAGTTCTACACCTCTCTTTCCAAACTTCCCACACAATACAGCTAACATGGATTTTCCAGGCCTCACTGACTGTAGATTGAGTACTGAACTAACTAATGATCCAAGACTGAATATTGTTTTGATTGTGCCGATATGTACAATTCCATTGGGGTCACAGAGAGAAGAATTGGTTACACAAAATGATATCATCAACATTAAATAAATGAACAAAGGAATTCTTAATCACCAATTGATAAAGATGTTTTCAGCTACAGGGGAAATCAGTGGAAGATGTCTATTTATATGGGATATAATAACACAAGAATTCATGATCACCAATTCTTATAGATATTTTCAGACTCAATCTTTCCATATCTACACATTACCCTTTCTGTTCCTGAGGATTAGGCTCTCCGAATCCGAAAATCGATGCTCCACGGATTTCAGTTTTGAAATTTCAATTTCTGTAGTAACAACTCGACTTTCCAAATGTGCATACATCCTTCTCCAGTATTCAATGCCATCTTTATCGGCATTCATTCTACTTTTTAGATTCTCTACTTCACCCCGGAGTTGATTGCACTCAACTGTCTTCTTCTCAAGCTCAAAATGTAATTCAAAACATTTGGTCTTATAGTATTCCATTTCATCAAAATCAGTAGCTTGTGTAGAAGATTCTGGCATTTCGGCAATTTTGCGTTTCTTCCTTGTCTCATCTGGATTAAAAATTCTCAATTAGTTAACAAAGAAATGCTGTGATTCCTATGGAGGACTTAGCAGATGAAACAATGAAATTTCTAAATTATCATGTTTTAAACAACCAAGGCAATTATATGAAGTATATGAAATTTGTTCAGTTAATGATCATGATTTCTGAAAATCAATAAAGATGAAGATGTAAGGAAGAATTACTCAAATGTATCTTCATTAGCAGCCCCTTGTATCAGGCCCCTAACATTTCCATCTCCTGCAAACAACACCAGAGCCTGGGAAGCGGTAGCTTCTACACTATGTGGGCGGTAAAGATTGGCATTCTCGAAGACGGCCAAAGGTTCCGGGTCAGCTTGGTGAGTCCTTGGTAGCTGTCTACTTGTCCGCCAATCGCTTCTCCTTCTCCTGTTCATGTAGTGATCATATTGTTCTACTGAGATATCAGTCTGTTCAATGATCATATCCATGGTCTCTGTTGAGGGGCGAGAATTTGCTGAAAGAAACACAAAGGTAATGTCAATGGAAGTGTTAACGATAACACAGTTGACCCTTCAACTGAGTCTAGTTGAGTCAGTCAGCTGAACAAGTATAAGGAGAACCCTACTGCTATGTTTACGTTCTCTTTTCAAGTTCATAAAGAAAAGGGAGACAGAGCAAAAGCCATCTCAAAAACTAAGAATGAAAGGATGGTGATGAATAGGCAATAACGTAACCATTATCACGTACACAGGGCCGGTCCTGAAATTGTTTTGCCCCAAATCGAAGTCAACAAATGTTGCCCTATTGCAATTTTTCTTGTGATATAGACATAAACGATGTAACTTAATCTAGCAACTATAATTTCATGTAACAGTTGATCATTCAAAGAGCATATAGGTGTCTAGCTTGAAACTAATCACTCACTGGATACTTGAAACACATGTCGATATTATTCAAATATACATGTAGTATTGTAGGGATCAATGTTGGATTTGGCAATCTTGGGACCTCCTTTCTATCTATTTTCCCATACTTTGACATGTATTTCAGTTTATGAACAATAATTAGAATGGACTCGCTGAAATTTGTGACCAAATATAAAAAACAACTGAAACAGACTAGTAGAAGGAGATGGAAGGTGTGACTATAATATGGTAGGGCTGACCTGATTTGCCCATGGTAATGAAGTTCTTAAGGTAGATATTTTTCTTCCATTCTTAAAGCAGTTTATATTTTACAATGATGATTTTGAATTGAATCACAACTAAATCATGCAAGTATGCAACTCAGTTTGTTGGATGTTCTTCCTCAACAATTGTATTGGATAAAGAATTAGAATTAAGCGATTTTGAGAGTATTTCCTTCCTACTTTGAAAGAGAGAAGAACGAAGAACGTAGAGAGGGATAGACTGACAAAGGCCCTGTCGTACAAGAACCCTAAATTGATTTAGCTACTGCTTATGACTTTACTCTCTGAAAACCCAATTTCTAGCAACATCCAGAAATCCCCAAAAATTGAACCAACAGCAAAATCGAATTTCATAAGTTGATGTTTCTGTTCAAAGAAGCCATTCAAAATTAAAATCCCAAATTACTAAAATTCAGAAATTACCAACATAAGCTTTGTCCAACATTACCAGTGCCCGTGGATTTTCACTCAGATGAACTGATTTGAAAAGAAAAGCAATTCCCCGACCTAGAGCAAAAAATACAAGAGAATTAGGAACAGGTTACGGTTCCAAGTAAATCAAACCAAATTCTTCCACATATCATTTCACAAAAACCCATTTTCTAATATTCTCAATAATAGTAACAAAAGGTTTGGAAAAAAAATAGAAAAATGTTTAAAAATAACAACATTCAAATCAAAGATCCTAACTTTAACGGAATCATGAAGGTAAGATTTTACCTTTAATCCGCCATGGAGCTAAACAATAGAGGAAAAGCAATAAGTGATACTACTTATGTTTGAGAGAAGAAATCATCATGCTTAGTGTCTTGTTTTTGATGATCGGTTATTAACATCACAAGCCATGATCTATCTGTGGTGGGTTTTGAGAGAGGGCAGCGGAAAACACAGAATGACGAAACCCTAACACTTTGACCACTAAATAGTAGGCCAAAGAGATAGAAAGTTAATTACACCTTGTTTACATCATTAAATGGTGTGGAGCGATTCTCGTGAGATTTTGAATGACACAAAATTATTTGCTCATCCGTGCCATGTTCTCACGGAGCAATAAAGATATATTCTTCAATAACACTTTCATTCAGGGTACGCATGTGTTTGGACCTTGCAATCCTCAATATCTATCTTATTAACTTCGGGTCCTGCTGCATTTTGTGGAAGAAACAATTGTCTTTCATTTTTCCTTTTCGTTTATGAAACACATTATCCCTCCTCAGTGGGTTAATCATTCATTGCAAATAAATGTATTAGGCAAAGTTCATCACTACAAAAAACTAATGAATAAATATGATATTTCTATATTAAGCTGGTGAAAAAAATTGGGAAATTAACCTAAGTTCCATCACAATTAGCCAGCATTACTGTAGAGGTGTATAACGTGCCGGCCCGGCGCATCCCGGCACACGAAGTCGCGTGCTTCACGTGCCATGTGCCGTGTTGTGCTGTGCCAACGATTTAAACGTGTTGTGCCGTGCTGTGCTTTACTAGTCAAAAGCTAGGCACAGCACAGCCCACGGGCACAACACACGAATAAACGTACCGTGTTGTGCCGTGCTAGCACACGTGCTATAAACAATTTGAAATCACTTAATGTATACATTAAGTCGGATATTATCACAAGAATTTAATTAGACAACATACCATTTGAAATTATTTCAAGTAAAATTAACAAGTTTATTCAATAAAAATAAATAGTTCATCAAATATAAAATTGGATTATTGTCATGTAAATTAATGTTCTAGTTAAATACAGATGACAAAATTATAACAACGATTGTGATGTATTATGTCTTGTTATATGGTGTACTTGTACATATTATGACGGATGTGTTTTTCCATGTGCTTATCCGTATGTCTTCTAAACCAAAGACATCCCATTTAACTAACGTTTTCTTCTCAGGCTTTTTAGCCCATGTTCCCATTTGTTTACAAGAGGAACCAAACCGTCTCAGTGGAATGATAGTGAATTTGAATAGTATTCATCCTCATCTTCCATTCTGTATGAGGCCCATTGGTTAAGAATTACTAGGCTTCTCTTATCAAATACTAAAAAATGTCAAACTTGCCATGATTAACCAAGAACATACATTGAAAACCAAGTAATGATGTTAAAGTAAAAAGTTTGGCATACCAAAATCAAAGGATTTATCATTTTTGTGCTTTCGTATACTTTCAAATGTACAATTAACGACAAAGAAAAATGATAAGACCTTTAATCAACAAATATTAGCAGCGCAAACAATGTCAGAAAAGTGATTAGACCTTTCTAAACTACCAAATCTAACTGATTTTTAGACATTCATATAAAAATTCAAAATCACCACTATGAGTCCTCATAGCTATCTTTGTAATAATATGTTGGTTGACTTGTCAATTCAGTTCACACTCTTGTGTAGGAAGTTTCTTGCTAATTCAGTTCACACTCTTGTGTAGGAAGTTTCTTGCCTAAATTTTTTATTAGTACATATCAATTCAGTTCCTAAAATAAATAAATTAAGCTACTAATTACTTTTACAAACCTTTAACTTAGAAATCAAATCATGATATCAATCTTTATAACACTAGTCAAGTACTCTAGTTATAATAAATCAAATCTTTACTATACCTGTTACCATCCTGATTGGGAGAGATGACTGAATCATATGAGCCAGCCGTTGAGTTTTTTTTTAGGCTTTGTGAGATAACCTATCTATCGAATAACAAGAGACTTAAATCAAAAGGGATTTCCGAATAGAGATAGGAACAAGTTACAATTCCAAGCAAATCAAACCAAATGAAATTGCAAATGATAGAGGGAGAGGGGTAAAGAGACTAAAGAATGATGCCTTAGAAAATGCTAACGACTCAATAAATACTAGGGTAAACAACTGAAAAGTTAACTACACCTTGGTTACACCGTTACGAGATAGAAAAGTGGAGTATTTTTCAGGATTTTGAGCGCCACCAAGCAGATTTTGCATTCGAAAGACAGAAAGATCTCGGGTTGAGATTGAGGATCTAAGAGATATTTCGGATTAAGATCAACATACAGAACAAGGATAACTTTATAAAATTTAGATCAGTGTAGGATTGCAGGATTGCTGTATAGATTTAAGATTATCATCTGTTTATATTCTTATCTAAGATTACCATCTGGTTGATAGTTTCACTTACTTCTGTAAGGCTGCACCTCTTTGCAATTTTAAAGGATGAACCAATGTATCGGATCTCGTTCTTCTAGTTAAATTGCCAAATGGTGTGCAAAACAGAGATAATTTAGTATCCCAAACCGGTATAGGAAGACCATGTAGGTGAGTATAAGTGATGAAACCGGAAAACAACCAGTGCACTTTTAAAGCCAAATTCTTGCCGCATGATTAAACCTCCAAGGGGAATAATAGCAACATATCATCACTAGAGAGGAATATCCAGCCAAACTGACCCATGACCATGCAAATCCTATACACAAACACAGATTGTGGCTATAATTAAGTAGTCATACAAATCGGAACACCCAGTCGCACCTCCAAATTTGATCCATGATAAATCATTATGCCAAAACCCAAAGAGAACATACACAAAAAAAGGTTGTTATTTCTCTCATGCTGCTGTGTGGGGAATCTTCAAACACTAACTGGCTGCATGCCCAAACGCCGATCACTGCCTCCACCTACACTGGCCAACCCCTTACGAATGGTTGATACCTTAATAGACAGTACCACCATCAACTGGAAATAATAGGCCATCAGCTCCATACTCCCACAGTCGGCAACATTGCTTTATCCATCTTCCACCTCCAAACACACCAGATTGAATCCAATGACAACTTTCTAAAACAGGTTAATACACTGACCTCATCCAGACAACTACCAATTCCCAACACCCCACTACAAGTCCGACCATAGCTTTCATATGCAAGCTCTATAAGGTGGGAATGTCTATTCTAAGTTTGACGATTAAGTGTTTGCTAGATAGCCAATTACGAAGATTCCCAACTTCACCAAGGTCAATTACAAAGGTCGATTACCACTGCCCCATTTTGTACTTGGCTTCTCTTGGTCACCTGCCATATATCCTAGAACACATGATAACAATAATGATGTTAGTATTAAAAAGATCTCAAACACTAAACATACATCCACAAAATTGATTAAACATTTTATCGACAACTATTGGCAACACAAAACCATAATTATTCACAAACATGTATTGTACAATCACATATTACAAAGTTCGCCTAATTTTTCTTCCAATTGATCATTACAAGTCAAAAATCATGGTGATGTCATCTACTATCCACCAAATTCAAAAGAATAAAAAAAAGTTTAACCTGATTCTTAGACATTCATTTACTCACCTCACCACTATGATTCTCCATGGACTTGATTATTTGGTTTTGCGATGAAGTTGCAATAATACATCGAAGGAGGATGGCCATCCTCAATTGTGGATTCTATACCAAACCCTTTATCGGCCATCCTTGTAAAACCAAACAATTCATGTCTTTCCTTTGTTTCTTCCAAAGACACACAATATTATGTAGATTGACGGATATACAAAAGTCACCGAGAAAAGTTTTTGGGATAGAAAGACGGATTTACGATGTAGATTTAGGATATTCACGCAATGCATATTTCGGATCAAGAAGCAAAACAAGAATAATAAATTTGTAAATTTTAGATCACGAGGCACTTTTTAGTTCACGGAGGGGAGATTTTGAAATATTCTCCATCTGTTATTATATCAAGATCTAGGACTAGCCTTTCTGCAACTTGCATTCAGATTCTGGTCTTTCATAGCCTGTAACAATAAACCTTAGGATGGGGAATCATAGTCAGTTGCAACATTTTCTCTTATTCACGGAATTTTAAATCAATATTCAGATGCAACCAATAATATTGGTTGACAAAGTAAGTATACACTTCTCAAACAACTACCAATTGGGATACTAACTAGCAGTCCAACCCCTGAAAACTGGTTGATACATCTATAGACAGTACCACCAACAAATAGGATTACCAGGCCATCAGCTCCATACTCCTACAGTCAGCAAACACTAGGGATCAGTTCTATCAATCTTCCGCTTTTATAAACACCAAATGGAACCCAAGTTACCCAATAGCATCTCCCTAAAACAAGTAAACACGCTGTCAAAAGTGCTTATTTCCTCATCCATACACCTACGTACAAATGCCATATACCAAAACACTGTCAAAGCATAAAACGGCCGCATGGTTTTGGAGCTTTTCCATGCAAGGAATATGGCGACATCCAACCTTTGCACACACCTCCCATACACAACCAGAATCAACAACACAAAATCCATTCACATGTACAAGGGTAGTGGCAACATGGACCAAATTCCTCACACAATTGAGCAAGGATCCAGAACTGTACAATCTACTTTCCCCACCACCCCTCACCATACCATCTTCCACATTAACACTTCTTTCAGACCACCATACCACACTTCTCGAGACCAGCATGGTATCCTTCCCTAATCCTGGACTAGTACCATTAAGCAATGCAAACGGCACTGGCAGCAACAAAGTACATTCGATACCCACAAATCATCTTGGAATCTGACTTGAAGCAACTGGTCCATATCCTCAAAGGCAAAAAATAATCACAATGGTACATCATATCAATGATAGACATGATACTTGAAGGTTTTTCCACAACACCAGGTGATGCATCGATATAGATATGGAAACCAGCCAGCTTATGTGTTAGCATCCAAACCTGCAGCAGACTCAAAGACAGTTAGTTAGATCCTAAATCATTATAACTTAGCCATAAGTATTATATGAACTTTACCTTATGCTGAAAACAGAACTGCTTCTAGTATTATTACTCTACAAGTGAACTGAAACAACATCATACACAGTGCAAATAACTACTCACAATGCTATACTCATAGAATTAGAAAAAAGAGATAAGAAAGAACATTTATGAGGGAGAAATAAGAATTTTATTTCTTTCCTAGAAAAGAAACCTTGTCATACTTGCCATGTCTCATCATGAGATAGAGAGACAACTTGAAAATATATGACAATTAGACCTTACCTTGTCATACATAAGACAACTCATCACTACCTAAACTTAATGTAGCATTAAACTTAATCAAAGCTTAAATATACAATTAGACCTTATAATAACCAGACTTTAATCTGGACTGTTAATTACCAGCCAGCTAAACTTAAACTAATCCTTGTTGCTAAACCATAAAAAATCAACCAATGTTTACACCCTTCTAATAAGAACAAATCATAATAACAGATCACTATGCATAAGAACTTATATTAACATGTATGCAGTAAACGTTTAATATTGTTACCGTAACGTCTTGAACATCCACAACTAAACTAAATGGGAAAGTTATATGAGAGTCGTGAAGGATTATATCAGCGCTCTATAAAGGGTGAATGTCCGTAATCATCTTGAGGATTAATTGAATGGTGGCAAGATAGCCAATATAATGAACCAGTTTAGCTGTGATTTCTCCGTTTGGTTGTGAAATTGAAGCTTATTAGCTTCGTGGAGGTCCTGCACAAATCAAATTTGATTGACTTCCACCAGTTCCCATCTTTCTGCATGACTTCTCTTGGTCACCTGCGATATATCCTAGAACACATGAAAACTACCACATTTCACTTTTGATGAGTTCCCAAGAAGACTTTCAAATTCTTACGACAGTTAAGGTTAAAGAAGATGCTGATACCCTGTTACTGGCACAGATTGCTAAATCAGTGATCAAATATTACAATTGAGATGATAAGACTCAACCTTTCATTGGCCGAGATTATCACTTTTACTACCCATATAACCACAGAAAATGAAAGCCAAGCATACATTGAAAAATGATAATCTATTCACCTATTGAAGTTAAGTGAGCTGTATTAAGAATATGAATGTGACAGATACAAACAAGAAATAACATTCTTAAAGTTGAGCAAAACTAGAACCAAAGGAATTTATCATTTTTGGGCTTGCTAAGTTTCTTACTTTTCATCCCAAGACCTAGATCATCACGACAAAGGTAATATGATGCATGAGATAAAGAGATAGCTCAATAGCTACATATGACAGCTCATCACCATGTTTACACCCTTCTAACAATGTATCATTATTGCACATGAACCAATCAAAATTGCAGATAACTTAATTATTGCATAAAAACTTATATTAACATGCACAGAATTAAAGTTTACTATTGTTCCCGAATTGTCTTGAAGTGCCAGAACAAAATTAAACTGCATGTTAAGGATTATTTCAATGCTCTACTACAGATGAATGTCAATTCCCAGCTGGAGGTACCCAGGTACCTAATATAATGACTCAAACTGGATGTGCTGTCTCCATTTGGTTGTGAGCTCGAAGCTTCTCAACTTCGTGAGTGGAATTTTGAGTGTGCTGTTTTTGGTGTCCGACCCAGTTCTTTGTATCATAGTCCTTCTCTTAAAAGATGAGACCCTAACACATTAGAAATAGGAACAACATCAATTTATGACCCTTTAAAAAAATCTATCAATACATCAAGATTTATCGAAATTTAACAAGTACAAAATAATATCACTTACATTTTGGCGCGTCGAAGAACATAAGCGCTTAATTGAGACCCGAACTGCTATTGCCCTGTTTGGTTTTATTTTGGTTACAATGGGAACAGTTATAACAACAATCATCAGCAGTAGAAACACCAAGCAGTTTCCATCTCAATAAAACCCTTGAAATTACCCCCAAACATAATAACAAATTCTTCCTAAGAAAGATCTATTGAATATAAATACAAAAGAATTCCACATATCTAGATGATTTCAACAAACCATTTTCTAAAATTCGAAAAACAAAACGTAATTAAAAATGACGGTAATACTTTTAACCAAAAGCTTAGGAAAAAAAAAACGAACAAAGATGTTTAAACATAACGGCCCTTAACAGATCCAAACTTTAACCGAATCAAGGTAAGCTTTTACCTGCAATCCACTGGTGTTTAAAAATAAATAAATGGATCAGCTATCTTCCACATTACTTATGTTTGAGAGAAGATATCATCATGCTGGTGTCTTGTTCTTCTTGTTGATGGTCAACAACATCAAAAGCCATCATTGATCTGTGGTGGGTTCTTAGAGAGGCGGAGCAAAATAGAGAGGAGGAAAGGGAGAGAGTGATAAGAATGATGAAACCCTAACACTTTGAAGACTAAATAGTAAGGCAAATAAATAGAAAGTTAATTACACTTTGTTTACATCGCTCACTTAGATATACAATAGTGGTTGTTGCGGCGTGGAGCATTTTTGGGGGTTTTATTAGTACATCAAAAGCCATAATCGATCTGTGGTGGGTATTGAGAGAGGCGGCGTAAAATGGAGAAGAAGAGAGGAATAAGAATGATAAATCCCAACACTTTGACGAATAAATAGTAAGGCAAATAGATTGAAAGGTAATTACACTTTGTTTACATCACTCAATAGTAAATATACAAAAGTGGTTGTTGCGGCGTGGAGCATTTCCCGTACAATTTGAGAGGAGATCATTATGCTACAATCTTCTGGTGCTGTTGTTTGATGGCCGTCGACATCCAAAGCCATGATTGGTCCATCTATGGTGGTTTCTGTTTTTGAGGCGGTAGAGGGAATAGACGAGCAGGATAGAAAGAAAACTAAGAAGGATGCCCTAACTCAACTCAAGACGTCTAGAATATAAATGGTAGCTAGGGTAAATAAACAAACAACATAAAAACTTAATAACTACACCTCTGTTACATCACCACAACAGGATATTTGAGCATGTCTCATTCATTTTGTGCGGGAGCACTTTTCAATTTTTACCTACCAAGTGTATTTTAGGTTATTGATAAATATAGGAAAATTTTGAGTCCCATACATGACATCATTTTGTTTATTTTTTTGTTAGGAGATATTGTGGTTTAAGAAGCAAATTATGAATCGCGTGACAAGTCATGAACTACCATGACAAAAAATTAGGGAGAAGTTGCAAATTTTAGATCTTGATGCATGTTTTGGTGTATGAAGTTAATATTCAAACACAGTTGACAAGTTTCATGTCACGATGCAGCTTTGTGTTACAATGATACAGTACTGCACAATGAATATTTTAAGTCACTCATATTCTTGCTTTAGCTAGCTCATAGACATCCTACATTTCATTCCTTCCCATTTGGTTTGTTATCAGCAGTACACAAATTTGAACACTAGCTAGTAAAAATGTAGATGGTAACCAACTGTGTCTGTGACACACTATTTGCACATCAATGCCATGTGAGATATGCTCTTCTTCATAAATTCATCCGTTAAGGTTTATATGCCGCCAAGTGTTTGGACATCTTTTACTGCCACATCATGTACCTTGCATTGTTCAAACATCTAATTCCTTTATTTGTGCTTCAAGTGATTCCGAAAGTCGCTGAAGGCCCAGTATTGCACCACCGGTGATTCCAATAACGTAGCCCATACTACATGCAGTATGCTTCTGCTTCAAGAGTGTCAAACTAACCACAATGATTGTTAGAGTTAAAAAAAATAAAGAAAAAAAAAACAGAAAAATCTTTATATGAGAAAAAATAAAGAAACAAAAAACAATTTACATTAATTTCAAAAGTAAAATGAAGAGGATCGAGATATCATTATGCTGAGTGTCTATTTCCTCTTGTTGATGATCATAAACATCAGAAGGCATAATCTATCTGTGTTGGAGTTGTTGACATCTTATTATAGTCTTAGATATATTTCCCAACTAAAAATGAACTCAATCTGTGCTTGGCCTGTAACAAAATCAATTTATTCGGCTCACCTTCTCTCTTGACTTTACTACTCTATCATGAGTTGAACTCTTGAGTTAAGTTCATAGATTTACTTGAGTGTGGTTGTAGGATTTCTTCAACTACACCTTATAAGTCAAATCTCATGTCAGATGTGCATCTTACTTAATCATCTATAATCTACAAACAATTCAAAACAAGTTTAATCCGATCATTAGACACTCATATAAATAGGAAAGCTCACCACTATGATTCTTCATGGCTTTCTTTATTTTTACTATGAATTCATATCTTCCTTTTGTGACAAAATTGACAAATACACCACCCAGATGGCCACCAGTTCACTTCAATTCTATACTCTTTTTAGGAAATGCTTAGCCTAAATTTAGACAGTACTTACCAATTAGTTCCTAAATAAAATGATGCTATTAATTAACAATAAGAGTACCTTAAACATGGAAATCACACTTACCTTAGCTTAAAAGTACCCGAATCTTTGTTGACCAAAAACGAAATGAAATTAAATGGCGGATAAGAATTGAAGATCACTCCGACCCTTGCACCGGTGAGAATCGAACTAAAAAAAGTCACCAGATCGGGTAAACTATTGATTCTAAAGATAAAACAAAATGAAGAAAGCAGTCTGATCAACATGCATCATAGTTCTTTAGACTGAAAATCATGTTACATTAACATCCTTCTAACACAATGTAACATTCTTGCACAAGAGCCATTCAGAACAACAGATTATTATCATTATTGCTTAAGAACTTATATTCGCTACTAGTTTTTGAGATACTAAATGATATAAATTATACCTTACACTGATAACACAATTACTCATAGTACTTTCATACTCTAAAAGTGAACTGAAACAGAAAGCATCATATCATACATAGTATAAACAGTTACTACAATGCTATACTGATAAAATTAGAAAGAAGAATTAAGAATTTTCTTTCATGCATAGAAGAAAGACCTGTTCATTGCATGCCATGTGTCTCTTAAGTCCTTTTATTCATGAGATAGAGAGACAACTCAATATATACATTGGAGAGCTCATCATGACTCAAACATAGGTTGCGCTAACCTTAAGCTAAGCGTAAGTACATAATTAGACTTTAATCTGGACTAAAACCAACCCAGCTTAACATGGATTAACCAAATCTTGATTTGTCATTAAACCATAAGAAGCCAACAGTGTTTACACCCTTCTAACCAAATCCTGATTTTTACCAACCCAGCTTAACTATTCATTAGTGTAATCAAATCCTGATTTGTTGCTAAACTAATAAAAGCCAACAATGTTTACACCCTTCTAACGAAGTATCATTATTGCACAAGAAACAATCAGAATTACAGATCATTATCGATATTTCAAAAGATCTTATATTAAAATGTAGGGAGTAAAAGTTCAATAACGTTACCATAACATCTTGAAGTGCTAGAACTGAGCTAAAGGGGATGGTTGGAAGCGGATCGTGAAGGATTATTTCAACACTCTATAAAGGGTGAATGTCTATTCTCAGCTGGAGGATTAATTGGTAGCTAGATAGGCAATATGATGACCCGGATTAGTTGTGCCCTCTCTGCTAGGTGTGATCTTGAACCTTCTCAACTTCGATAAGATCTATTACAAATTTCCGCTCAATCTCTCAGATGTGCCCTGCTTATGCTTGAAATCTCTTGGTCACCAGCCATATATCCTAGAACACACGAATACTACAATGATGTTAGTATCAAATATATCTCAAACACTAAATATACAACCAGAAAAGTGATTAGACCTTTTACCAACAAATTTATCAATGCATGTGCACACATGTATTATAACATCACATGTTACAAAGTTTAGCTAATCAGTCTTTCAATTGTTCATTGATTGCTTTAAAAAATCATTAGAAGAAAAATTAAAATATTTTCGGCATCAGATCTTCTTTTTGTTTATCAAGTCAAAACTCATGTCAGATGTGCATCTTATTTAATCATCTATTATCTACCAAATTCAAAACATAAGCTTAATCTAATTATTAGACATTCATATAAATATGGAACTCACCACTGTGATTCTAAATCACAACCACATTCGCGCCTTCATTGGACAAATATCTTACATTTAAATGACTTCTTTGGTTATCTTTGATTGGTTTTTTGGTGATCCCCTCCATGCTGATTCTTGCCATATTTGCTGGATTTTTGCGTCGTTTGCTTGACTGTCCAGTGAAAATATCCAATCAAACACATAAGATTCTAGAAACACCGATTTTTGCCAGCTGATATTCGCACTGCAGTTGAAATAAGAGACGCCAATTAGTAAGAGTCAATAAGTATGATAAAGACTATGATCAGAAAATACGCTTAGAGCTGTACTAAAAACACCTATTTCTTGCACTTACCAAAGTAAATAACAATTCTCTTCTTCATCCTTGTTCATGTAATTCTTGTGGATGGAATCCTTCAGATCATGTAATTGGAAGACGCTATTGAGGAAGAGTCACACAAGAACCGATTGATGATATTTCCTGGTAAGAAGATTGCAAACGGTGTAGGCCTTTAGCTTGATGTAATATTGGTATTACAATTGATCTCTTCTTCATCTCTGTTCATGTAATTTTTGTGGATGGAATCGGAGGCCCCAGCAAAAGAATAAGCACCACTTGAATCAGCGCACAAAATTCAGAACCCGCATAAATGCATTGAAATCCTAAAAAATCCAAAGAACAACAATAGAGAAGAACACAATTATCCAGCTGATCCTTGCACTACAGTCGATACAAAGAGAGGAGCGAATTACTAAGATATACTACTGAAAAAATTTCATTGATTAAAATCCCGCTGATCCTTACAATCCTTTTTGAGTAAATCTAAAAATAAAATGAAATCAAAAGAATAAGATTAAAATCTTACGTTTGAGAGGAGATATCATCATGCTGCGATCTTCTTGTTGCTGTTGTTGATGATCAATTGACATAAGAAGCCATAGATCTGTGGCGGTGATGGTTTTTGGCGGCAGGGAAACACAAAGGGAAAGAAAATGGAAGAGAAAGTGGAAACTAGGAATGATCTTTTTAAGTAACGACGATGCCCTAACGCAGACGGCTAAAGAATATCTTTTTAACTACACTCTGGCTACACCAGTGCGCAATTTGTATACTTCTCGATTTTCAGCCGCGAATCATATTTTACGTTATAAATTTTAGATCACTAGGCAAGTTTTGAATCACATAATCATAAAATATGATTTAGGACTTGGGAGATATTTTGTATCAATAGAAATATTACGAGTCGAATTATGAACTCCTGTATACAACTAGAGTAATGTTGTAAATTCTAGATTACCAGATATTCATGAAGCAAATTTTAAAATGCAATGAGAGAATTCCTGTCACGAAGCAGATTTAGGTTGTAATATATTGAACTAATTAGATAATTTGTGCCACAAAAGATATTCTAAGTTATTCAGATTCTTACTTTATCTCTCATAGACGAGCTCCGCATTTGAAGCTCAACTCAAGTACTCCAACTACCAAAAAGAAAATCTAGGAGACATATCCAACAACTACAATGACTTTTACGCGCGTATTATTGTGTGAATGAGATTCTCAAGATGTAGCTAAGTGGTGAAAGGTTTCACGTCGTAGCTAATACCTATATTTATGACTTAACTAATTAAATCTGGACTAATACACTCATGCCTTTTGGGTTCCATCTGGAAGTTTGTCGCCCTCTAACGGTTGAGTGGCCAGATTAGTGGTGAAGCAGTAGGTACGGATCCTTGCATGAAGTACAAAATAAAATTCTGGTCATGCAATGAGTATATGCCAAGTGCTCACATAATTTTGATTTTGTTCGTCTTTGGCTCCTTGCATAAGCGGAAAGTTTCTATGCCGACAACGGAAAGGGCATGGATCTATCCAAAAAGACCGAAGCTTCATACCATTTAAAAGTGCAGGCTCTTAACAACAACCAACTTAACAAGAAGATTGTGAAGTTAACTTATTACAGTCTCATAAGCAGAAGCACGGATTCGTATTGTACAGCCTACAGATATATAGTTAAGATAATGGAATTTGGAGAACAAGAATATGGGGAGTAGTACGTTTGTCGGCCTAAAAGGATCTCACAGGCTCGAAGACATCTAGAACTCTATTGAGTAGAGTCCCAAAGCCAATCCTTAGGCATAGCCACATCCACCGTCGCCTATTATTAGCCAACGCTGAGGACTGTCTACAATAAGCACATCATTATATTTTCTATGTGGAATTGAATAACATTTCTCAATTACTATATTGTCTGTTAACTTTTGGGACATATTGTACTAAAAGAAGCCAAATCTGCACTCTTCGTAAGTTTAAATCACTTCCATTCTCAACAGACCTTCATGGAACTGTTGAATAATTAATTAGTAGTTGTAACATTAGTCATCAAGATTGACTAATGAATTAGTAGTAGTAGGTGGAAGTAGTTGTAGGGTGGCTATAGGTTGGCTTGTAGGATGGCTTGTTTTTCTTCCTCCCTTCCTTATTTTCTTCCTCCCTTTCTTATTTTCTTCCTCCCTTTCTTATTTTCTTTGTAGAAGACTTTCTCTTCTCTTGTAACACTATATATATATCTCTTTTAGAGATTGATTTATAACATAACAATTATTTTTGAATTGAACCTTAAGTTTAACATGGTATCAGAGATCCATGGTGAGTTGAGTGCTTCTTAGTAATAGTGAGTGCTTTGTTACTTCGATTGATCCTTCTTCCGCTGGCTTAAGGTTCTTGTTTTTCTTTATACACTTATTGAAACAAGTAAGTTGTACTACCGATTTTATGATAAACTTGTTATGTTTATGATTGTCCTTTTTAAATCCTACTTAAACTTGTTAATCCATTTATCTTGGACTAAGTAAGTTTTACTGCTGTTTTTGTTTCGTACAAACAGTTATCATCTTTGATCAAGATTTTTTTTTTATTGAGTTTGTTTTTCTTAAGAAAACAACTGTTAAGTTTGTTTTCATATATTTGGTTGATTTGTCAAATTTAATTTCTCTGTGCAAGAGAGAAAACTTGATTTGAATTTAAACTCTTACTATTTTTACCGTTATAGGACTTGTTCCTCTTATTCACTACTCATATAATTTTTAGTCTGCTAGGTAGAATCTAGCCTCTTTGTTTTTCACCCCCGAAAAAAGTTGTGTACACAATCGGTTTCATTTGTACCTTTTTTGGTCATTTAATAAATAAGAAAAAAAACTTGCCAAGTTTTTCGTGTCGCTTGCGACTCATATTCATACTTCATAATTTCTTCTTTAATCGTGATAATGTCTTCCGTTAGACGTTGTGTTTATCGTGGAAGCAATTCACACTTCGTGGAGAAATGTTTCAAGAAAATTGGTTATCCCGATTGGTGGACGCCTATAAAATACAAATAAAGATCGACCAAAAAGGGGTAGATACATGTACTTCAATGATGACTACGATGACCGATACTCATTCTTCCGTGGTGGAATCTCATTCTTTGGTGAACCCTAACCTCTTCCCAAAGAATCAAGTAAAGTTGACGCCGCTTTACTTGCTACTGATTCCTGAAAAGATCATGGTTGGATTCTCGACTGGTGCTAATGTCATATGACGTTCGATGCCTCTATTTTGAGAGATCCGTTGCTACCTGCGTATACAACTATTTCCAACGCAATGGTGTACCGTATCCTGTTACGGATCTGGGAGAGTTAATTTAACACCTTCCTTGTCCTTGGAACACACATAATTGGTTCCTTCTCTTTCAAATAATCTCTTGTCTCATGACAAGTAACCGCATAGTTAAATTGTTTAGTACTAATCTATCCCACTTTCTGTCTTCTTCAAGATCTCAAGAACTGGAGATAATTGGGGCTTAGGTACTAAGAGAGATGGTTTATATTACATCGACGATGTTTGTGAAGGGAGATCTCTTTCGGTTAAAAGGTATTCTTGTGCATCTAAAAATCAGATCTTCCGTGGCAATCACCGTTTAGGACATGCTTCTTTTGGATATTTGGAGCACTTGTTTCGATTTTTTAAGTCTTGCAAAATCGTCGACTTTAAATGTGATACTTGCATTCTTGCGAAGAGTCATCGTACTAATTACCCGTATAGTTTCAGAGAAGATACGTCCCATTCGATTTGGTTCATTCTGATGTCCGGGGACCTTCTCGTATTACCGGATTTCCGGATTTCTGTGGTTTGTTATCTTTATCGATGATTGTACTCAGTATGACTTGGCTCTATTTAATGAAGAATAAAAGTGATGTGGCTGATCGTTTTGCTCATTTCATAAAATGATTCGTACACAATTTTCGATAACTTAAAGGTCCTTCGTTCTGATAATGGAGGTGAGTATGTTAATGAAGTGTTACAAAGATACTTTGGAGAACATGGAATTATTAATGAAACTAGTTGCCCATCAACGCCACAATAAAATGGTGTGGCGGAAAGAAAAAATCGCCAGTTACTTGAAATTACGAGGGCATGCTTGATTGGGTCAAATATGAAGCCAAAATTCTGGGAAGAAGCCATTACTAGTGCAGTATATCTTCTTAATTGAGTACCAACAAGTGTTTTAAAATTTCAGACACCATTGGACAAATTGGCTTTGTTTGTAATGATACCTTCTCATCTTAAGCTTCCTCCACGGGTATTCGGTTGTGTTGTTTTTGTACATCTGCAGAAACATCTACGTACAAAGCTAGATCCTTGTGCTATCAAATGTGTTTTTATTGGTTATCATCCATTCCAGAAGGGTTATAGGTGTTATCATCCTCAAAGTCATAAATTTTATGTTACTATGGATGTCACCTTTTCTGAGCACGAAATGTTTTACTCATCCGATGTATCTGATTCTCCTCTTCATGGAGAGAGTGTTATTGAAGATTTGAATTGGATGGATTTGTTTCCGAATAATAGTGAAATTAATATGACAAAGAAATGAAACAAGCATAAGTACACATCAAACCGGTAGTTCAAGAATTGATGATATACAAGTCATGGAGCCGGTTCAAGAGTTCGATATTCCTCGTTGCAAGAAATTGACACCCCTGATCTTGAAGCTCCATCTCTCTCATCAACAGATCTACATCTAATTGTCCTCCAGCCGGTGCCGATGTCCCCCGAGGTAAGATAGATTGTTCGATTAATACTAATGATACTTGTGAACTACCCGACACCGACAGGTGTACCTGGCTTTCCACCAAGGAGTAATCGTGAGTTCCACCAGATCGCTTTTCACCCGAAGCAATAAGGAAGGTGAAATACCCTATTTCGAATTACGTGTCAACTCATAGATTATCAAAAGAGGGAAAAGCGTTTGTCACCAAATGGCAGATGTTACTATTCCTAATAGTGAAGAAGCACTATCTAATCCGAAATGGGCTGGTCCTATGAAAGAGGAGATAGTGGCACATGAAGAAAATGGTACATGGGATATAGTCTCACTACCAAGGAAAGAAACCAGTTGGTCAAGTGGTGGGTATATACTATCAAGCATAATCCAGATGGATCTATTGACAGTATAAAGCAAGACTTGTGGCTAAAGGGTTTACCTGACTTATGGTATTGATTATCGAGACGTTTGCTCCTTTTGCAAAAATCAACACTATTCGAGTATTATTGTCTTTGGCAAAGAAATATAGGTCTGGCCTCTACAACAATATGATGTAAAAAATGCTTTTTACATGGTGATTTGCAAGAAGAAGTCTACATGACACTACCGCCAGGTTATAATGCTCCAAACAATGTTAATGTTGTGTGTAAGTTAAAGAAGGCTTTATATGGTTTGAAACAATCTCCCAGAGCATGGTTTGGTAGATTTCGATTGCAATGAAGAAGTTTGGGTATATACAAAGTAATGTTTATCATACCTTGTTCCTTAAAAGAGTAGGTGACAAGGTAATCGCTCTTATTATCTATGTAGATGATATGGTGGTAACAGAAATGACCCCAAGAGATGAGTAATCAAGAATTGCTTGTATTCTGAGTTTGATATGAAAGATTTGGGTGGACTTAAGTACTTCTTGGGTATTGAAGTTAATCGATCCAGAAAGGGAATTTTCTTGTGTCAAATAAAATATGTGATTGATTTGTTGAAGAAACCGTATGACCAAGTCAGGTTGTACTAATTCCAAGTCTCCTATGGAACAAAATCATGGTCTTGAAGAATGTTCTCGATAAAATACCAAAGAGACAAAGGACAATACCGAGGTAGTTGGTCGCTTAATTTATCCGTCCCATACAAGGCCAAATATTGCTTATGCCGTAAAGTTGTAAAGCAGATTTATTCATAATCCGGTCAAAGAACACATGGATGCAAATACCAGATACTAAGATATTTGAAGTCCGCACCAGAGGAGGTTTGATGTTTTCAAAACATGGACATCTTGATGTATCAGGTTACACCATTTCGATTGGGGAGGCAAAGGCGATAGGAGAAGATCGACATCCGGGTATGTTACCTTCGTCGGGGTAACTTAGTAACTTGAAGTCTAAGAAACAACAGGTTGTTTCCTTGTCAAGTGTCAAGCAGAATATAGAGCAATGGTAAAAGGAATTTGTGAATTATTATGGTTGAAAAGGCTTATGGGAGAGCTTGGGTTCCCATCAAAACCTATGAAGTTGTTTTGTGATAATCGATTAAAGCAATCAAAATTGCAAAGAGAATCCTGTGCAACATGATCGAACGAAACATGTGGAAATTGATAGAACTTCATTTATGAGAAACTTGAAGAAAAATTATTGAAGTACCATATGTCCGAACAACACAACAACCTGGAAGATATTCTGACTAAGGCCGTATCAAATAAAATATTTAACGATTCACTTGTCAAGTTGGGCATCTCAGACATATATGCACCACCTTGAGGGGAGTGTTGAATAATTAATTAGTAGTTGTAACATTAGTCATCAAGATTGACTAATGAATTAATAGTAGTAGGTGGAAGTAGTTGTAGGTGGCTATAGGGTGGCTTGTAGGATTTCTTCCTCCCTTCCTTATTTTCTTCCTCCTTTCTTATTTTCTAGAAGACTTTCTTTCTCTTGTAACACTATATATATCTCTTTTAGAGATTGATTTTTAACATAACAATTATTTTTGAGTTGAACCTTAAGTTTAACAGGAACACCCAAAGAAGCAGAGAAATTCCTCCATTCCACTGCAAAGTTATAAGCATCTAGATGTAAGAAAATTAAGATAAAGTTCAAGCACAAAAAAATAAAAGACATGCATACATCAGAGGATAAGGCAATCAATACAAAAAATAATAAGGAGTTCAAGACTATACCACTTAAAAGATCTCGGCAACACAAGAGTACCGACACAGACACATGATGCAGACAGACAGGACAGACAGGCATGCATACAAACACAGTACACAGACAGAGTGAAGAAACATATTTGGGAAACTGAGAGAGGAGAATTCATATATAGATGAACTGACAACATTTGTTCAATATTATTTGGAGCACTAAGACTACAACCACTACTCATGTATAACAATGTTTCCCTACTTGCTCATTTTATCTATTTAAAATATAACAGATGTTGTAGACAACTCTTATTTTTTACTAAACTATGATATCACCTGCCATTTCCTTTATCAAATTTATGACTTTCTGTCCTATTTAGGTCCAACTGAGCTAGTGTAAGTGCCCACATACTAAGTGAACAGGATGCATACCAAATGCATAAAAATTTCTTCACAGATAAGAATTAGATATATAATTCCATGCAAACACAACAAAACAAATACCGTGCTTTTTGATACCGCTGATTGCGACATAGCTGGCACACAATAAATAAGTTTTCATATGCTGGAACTGTAGCACAGTCTACTGCGAATCGGTAAAACCCTTGCGAATTCAATTCACCTAGCACTTGATATCTCATCATTTAAATCCAAGTTATTAAAACAACAAGCTAGCATGCAATAAACATATTCCAAAAGAAAATATAATCGGCATACCCCAACGTGAGCTTTATAATATCTGATAGTGAATAAAAATGATAAACCACCAAATGATGTTGATTAGTTGATAAACTCTGTAAGACATCATCCAGTCAATATTAAGAACACTATACAAATTGAATGGCTCAGGTTGTGTATTCAAGAGTGAGCTCTCTTTTCACATGGGTCAGAACACGCAAACTTATTAGCAGAAATGAAGAGATGATTTCATTGGGAATATTAAATCATAAGTGTCAAAAAAATAGTTAAATTAAGGACTCAAAAATCACAGCCAGTTACTAATTCATATGCCAGGGTATATACATCACCATTTATGATATTTCAGAGTCATCCATACATTAAGATTACTACACTAATGTTGAACATGATACCCTTGTTTAATTATTTGCGAGTGACCTAAAAGTCAACATGGTACCAGTAATGGTTGTAATTAAGGATCTCTTAACTGTGCCACAACTTGACTAAGAAATGGATGTGCAAAGCTAAGTTAACTATGATTATGAACTGGAACTTGGTGATGTCTTTTAAATTAATATCAAACTCTGTATTTCAGCAATTTCCATAAACAAGTATGTTTTATATCAAATGGTCCAACATAACTATGGAATAGATTTTCCGTAACATAGAGATGCATCTTAATTTATATTCAGCAGCAAGCATGAGAGAATGAAGAGGGAGATCTCATAATATGAAACATACAGATTCGAAGACAAGAACCTGATTAATCCAAAGCTAGTCGGACCTTAAAATGGGAAGACATTGCCGTTAAACTAGTCTGACGGTCTAATGGTCATCAACAAACCCTTGATAGTTACCCAAAAAATTACTAGAAAATTCCATCCATAATTGTGTCATCTAGTCTGTAGAACAAGAAAGAATAAAGCACATGGAATTACCTAAATCATTAGGATGTTCATATTAATTCGGTATACTATAGAGGAATCAGATGACACATTTATGAGCTAGGATACTACTACGTTTACTTATACCAACTTGACTGCCAAGTATAGTGACTGCCAAGTATAGTGTAACATTAGCAAGTTCACACCATGGCTCACAACTATTGAGTGTTCTAATAAATTTTAATCAAACAATAAAAGTTGTCTTACATACAATTATTGATCCAAAGTTACTCCCTTGTGCACTTCCAATTTAATTAGGGCAAGAGTCCAGAGTCCAACTTATCAAAGTATAATCACTCTAGTATTAGCAACCAGCAAATGACATCATTTATCCAAAACCACACAATCAGTTCTATAGACTCGACACATTTTTCAAAGAACTGTTATCACTAAGACTTCAAACCATTACTGAGTCGGCACCCATTAAAGATCCAATTCCAGTCAACAATTAGACCTTAAACCATAAAAATACCTAAACCAGATGTATTTTAAAAGACTCAGTTAAAACTTAAAGTACCTTAAGTACACAATTAGACCTTAAACCATAGAAATACCCAAACCAGATGTATTTTAAAAGACTCAGTTAGAACTTAAAGTACCTTAAGTACACAATTAGACCTTAAACCATAAAATAACCAAGCATGTTCACACCTTTCTAAACAAAGTACCATTGCTGCATAAGGACCAATCAGAATTACAAAAATCACTATCATTATATTGCATATAACAATAACATGCACGGAGTTGAAGTTCATATAGTTACCTTAATATCATTATTGTTTTAAGCTTCAACAATAAGGGTTGAATGTCCACTCTCAGCTGGGGGATTTAGTGGGAACTAGATACCCAACATAATGACCCAGACTAGCTGTTATGTGCATATGAAGCTTCACCTTCGGTGGAGATCCTTTACAAATTGCTGCATTAGATCTAATTTCCTTTACAAATTACAGATTTAATTTCTGCAAGATCGAGCTTTCTAATCTTAGGATCCCCGAAGGCCCAAAAACCTCAAATCCCTCTGCTTCCTTTTTACTTTTTACTTTTCTAGAATCCACAATTTCCAGCAAGCAGTAATGGGCGGAATACTTCACTTAAACAAAAAGGATAAGCCAACCTAGAGCAGAAATACAAACAGAAATAGGAACAATTTACATTTCCAAGCAAATCAAACAAAATGAAATTACAAAACATTTGAAATTACCCCCAAAATCACAACAAATTCTTCCTAAACAAAAACCCTTAGAATCTAGCCACAAAATAATTGACCCAAATTTCTAGATGATTTCAGAAAAACCCAATTTCTAAAATCCAAATTAAAAAGAAAAATAAAATAAGAAAAATGTTAAGAAATAGCAGCACTCAAAGATCCAAAGTAACTTAACTTAGAATTTCATCAAGGTAAGATTTTACCTGTGAGCTAGTGGTTGCAACGGTGGCCTGCATTCTCTCCTATTCTAGTTGTTTTTCCACCTCTCAGAAACGAAGAAGCGGGAGAATCATAAAATACTAGTTATGTTGAGAGGAAATATCATTCTTGAGTGTTTTGTTCTTGTTTTTGATGATCGATTGCCAGCACCAGGAGCCATGACCTATCGAGATCTGTGATGGTTGTCTTTGAGTCGGCGTGAAACAGAGAAGAAGATATTGAGAAGAGGCGGTTATTAAGAAACTTAAATGATGCCCTAGACGACTCGGTAAGCAGTAGTTGGGAAAAAAAGTTAATTATTACACCTTGGTTACACCGTTTGGAGATTAGCAAAAGAGGAGCATTTTCTCCTGCTATTTGAGTGGGTTTACTTCCAAATTTTGGGCCACACCAGATTTTGGGCTAGGTTTTGATGAGTCACACGACATATTAGACTCTGGTTGCACCATTTAATTAGGGCACTATTTATATGGGGCTACACTTTTAAATATTGAGCTATAAATTTTAGATCACTAACTCGGCAGATTTGGAATCTCACACCATATAATTCAGGTTAGGATACATTTTGGATTAAGAAGCAAATTACAAATTGGAGATTCTTGGATCAAGAGATATGTTTTTGGTTAATGAAGCAAATATGAGAGATTTCAAAGCAGAATTTGAGTTACAATGGTTCATATTGAACGAGTTGTAGAATTTGTGCCAAAATGCATATTTGAAGTCATTCAGCTTCTTACTTTAAAGACCAAAAATATTTATTTTCTTCGTGGAATTTTAACAATATTCATGCATTCATGATCTCGCATGACTCGTATCTGATGAACGGTTGTGATTTAAACAAAATTTGAGTGGGGTTCTATCAAACCCTGAAGGTAAAAAATCCTAGAGCTATATATACTGCCTTAGAGCACTTCCTATGGAATGAACAAACATGGTGGATAAACTTGTGTGCATTTTGGAAATTTTATTTTAATTTTTTTTTTTTTTGGTCAAAAATAAAAACAAATTACCAAGAAAAAGTTATTTCAATGTCGGTTTGGAAATTTCTGACAATTTAGGTGCAAGTCTACAAGAGATCCGAAAACACGCGTTACCATGCATGTCTGTCAAAGAAGTTCCTATGGAATGAACAAACTCCAAGTTTGTTCATTTTTCTCCCACCATGGAATGAACAAACATGAAAAATGGATGCTCAAATCAACAAATCTGTTGCTTTGAACATTGAGTCGGAGCACCCAGCGAGCACTTGAGGGAAGGACGGGCGAGCTTGACTGCAACACGCGATTGAAGAAAAAACGTTGGCGGCTCTTCCACAAACGTCCGCGAGTCTTCCTCCAACGGCCACTGCAATTCCTGATTCCCAAAAAATATTTTACTACTTTTTTACCCCCTCTAATCTATTTTGTCTCACTTTATCATATTTTCTCTCACCAAATATATAATTTTATATTTTAACTTTATCTTAAAAAATATTATATATTCAAAATTAATAATAGTGGGACCCTAGAAAACTAAACTGTTCATTTTGCTCTGATTTACCATAGTGGAGAAACGTTTTTGTTCATCCATGTGCAATTCCTCGTATAAGCTAATTATTTTCGCATTACCTGCTAACATATAGTATTGGAATGAAAAACAATAAAATGTTCTCATGTTAAAAGAGAAGCTAATCATTTAGCAGATAAAATTGCAAAGTATGCAAGGTTGGGAACTAGCTATTTTGAGTACAGTGATAATATGCCCGATTGGATTAATGGTTTAGTCCAGAGAAAAACTATGTGTAGTTTCTTCATTTATGAAATAAAATTATTTTCCTAATTAAAAAAAAAAGAAGAAGAAAAACAATAAAATGTAGGAAGAAATGCTTACCAAATCGAGAACGGCTCTTTTCTGATTTGAGGCCTCCCCAAATTCTAAAGCTTTCTGGCCTATGATGAATTCTAGACGGCGCGAGGCCAAGCCGAGCAACGCCAAATTAAAAATCCTAAGGGATGGGGCGAGGCGAAGCCGAGCCAAACCCAATCAAAAATGCAACACGACAGGGAAAGGCGAAGCCCTGCGACACCAAATCAAAAATCCTAAGGGACGGGGCGAGGCGAAGCAGAGCCACACCCAATCAAAAATTTAACACCAAATCAAAAAATACACGACCGGACGAGGCGAAGCCACGTCACACCCCGTAATACATGGTTAAAAAAAAGATGCCCGATGCATAGTACGGGTACAAAATCTAGTAATAATTAAAATATTTATACAACGGCCGTTTTTAACGTTCTAATTTGTGCTTTGGAAATTTATTATATCTAGGACCGTCTTGAGAAGTCCACCGTCCGTTGACCGTTATTGAGGGTCGGGGACTTATCGGATTGTGAATATCTTGTAAGTATTGAATATATTTTAGTTTCCATTCTCGTTGAGATTGAGCCATGATATACGAAATGACTGAATTGACTGCATTTTTGAATTTGAAATATTGTGAAAGTTTCCCTCTGTTGACGTTGTAATCACGAATTGACTGAATTGACTGCATTTTTGAATTTGAAATATTTTGAAGTAAAAAGTCTATACTTCAAAACCTTCTACAAGCAATTTTGAAGCATTATAAAACGTGAATGTTGACAGGCAAAGCAAAAGGAAAATGAATGTAAACAAAGTAAAGGGAATCAAACAATCAAGAGAAGGAAGATCATTAGGCTCTGCAGAAGTTACTCTGAGGTTTATTATTGGTTAATTTCAAATTTGGTGAGTACTTGCACCATTCATTTAGAAGATAATAATGAACAAAATCAGAAGATACAACCAATAAAATCCGATATGACTATTAGAGCACTTATTGACAAAGTATACGACAAAAGGTTGTCATTTCTCAAACAACTTTTTAACAGGAGAGATTTCAGACCAAAGAGTACATGTGGTCTAGTGATTTTTTTTTTTTTCTCATACGTACATTGGAGGAGCCAAGTAATTAAGAACATATGGTGAATAATTTTATAGACAAGATATGAAATCGTAGGGACGAAATAAAAGAAATCAGATAGTACAGCAAAAGAGTAGCTCACAAAGAAAAGAAGAACACGTTTATATCACTCATAGTTGATAGATTACATAATAACAACCACACATTACAAAGCACGCATTTATATTTTGCTCGATTGACAAAGTACCTGATCAAACTAAGCATGAATTTATATATGTTCGATTGACAAAGCATGCAATCAAACTAATTAAGCAAACAACCCCAAATAATTATTCAAGCCATATTGCTAATCATAATTAGCTTCGAAAACACAACAACACAAGTAAATAAGTAACTACAACACTCACTATCCACGTACAAGAGATGTTTTTCAAAGAGGTTGTGGTTGTCTTGTTGATAATACTCCTTTCTTAAGATAGTGAAGTTCTCATTGGTGGTCCATTTGTCATAACCATGGATATCCTTGTTTCCTTATTGTTCACTACAGCTCGATGAACCACGCTTTTATACTTACCGTTGCTCAGTATCTACAAACCAAAATAAAATGAATATGAAAAAGTTTGTACCCATGAGTAAGTACAAATTATGGTTTATAATTGGTCTTTAGGTACCAAGATTTCTGAGAACATCTCTCTCAACAGTTTGCTGTTCAACTGGAATGGAGTGTTGGGTATTACTTAGTCTTTCTGTTCTTAGCTTAAGGCTTGTGTTCTTAGTTTGTTTTTTTTTAGTGCTCAAGGTTACTTTGTAGGCTCCTTTGTAACATAGCACATGATTTCCACTTCCTTGTGGTAGCTATGTCTTTTCTTTTTAATATATTTAGCCCTTCTTGAGTAAAAAAAATAAAAATAAATAAATTATGGGAATGCACTATCATGATTGAGTAAGAAAATATTTCATAGTACTTGTTCAAGTGTACCTCCATATGATCACCGATGTTAACCATGATAGAGTTCGGAATTGTGTTCACAGCAACCCATTTCTCATTGTTCTTGATTTGTAATCCACCGACATCATTCTGCATGAGTAGAGTTAATAGCCCGCGATCCGCATGTTGGGGCAAACCGATTGCGTGTCCTGGCTCTGGGCAACGAGGGTAGAGATTGGCAGAAAACTTTTGAACTCCAGATATAAGTTCTAGTGATTCTTCAACGTCATTTTCATCTAATCCCAGCCCCTCCATTATTGCTTTAAGCAATTCTTTCGATATAACTCTTGATTTTTTGCTGTACTCACTTAAAACCTCGCTGCATTATTACGTAAACATAGTCAATTTTAGCCAGGTGCATTTACAGACCTGGACAAACGATCTTAAGAATATCAGTTTTGATTATGGATATGCATTTGAAGAGTTATAGGTATACCTCAAGCCCTCTGGTTTAGGAGGTGAATGAAACACTGGATGCACTAAAACTCTAAGATAATCCCTCCAAAAGGAGACACTCTCAGAATCAAGGTTAAAATTGGTTCCACAAATAATTGGGTCCAAAATGCATGGGTCTACAGCGTTCTGCACCTCATAAACCGACTTTTCTTCCGGACTTAAGTCGAAGAAATTCATACAGGAGTTGATCAATTGATCTTTCAAACTCTTGGGAACTCCATGATTAACCACCTATAATTTTTACACGAACGAACTGATCAATTAGAGATAATCACTTTAAAACGTGTAACTCATGCAAAGAAATACTCCCGAAAATAAATACTCCGTATACAGTAATGCCAATAATATTTGTAAATGAGTTATTACCATAAAGAATCCCCAATGCACACATGCATTTCGAAGGTCTTCGATGATTTTATATCGTTGATCATCCGAGCCGGAAGTAAGGAGCGAGAAATCAATGACGGGTAAAGTAACGTGTTCTGCTTCTTCAGCTAACATAGTGAGATCCTCGGACTTTACAGAGAGTGCATGTTTGGAAGGAACGGAAATGAGATCAGTTGATTCAATCAAGTCTTTGATCATAATACCCATTTTTGGATGAATCTTCTTCAGCTCAATGTATTAGTATATATTATTTAGCTCAGGATCAAGGAATGATGTGGTTAGAGAGAGCTAGAGATAGGGATATATATATATAGGAGAGCGAGAGGATGCCCCTTGTTGAATGATTGACATCCAATAAAAACCTAGCCTGATAATTCAATCTTCTGGTGGCCCCCAAGTGTCCGTTCTGATATTTTCTAGCAAAACATGCTGCGGACACACAATCACGTTCTGAATGTTCTGGTCAGACAAAGACATCTCACCAACCCGGCCACACTCCTGACATCCTAGCAGTTACTGGCCTTCAAGAGCCGCTGGTACGCCATCACCGTTCTGACTGTAGAAATCATTAGATAGGTGAAATACACTCATCTCACGCTTCAAAGCACACAATCAAAAAATCTTTACGCATAGGAAACTAAGTTTTTTTTTTTTTTTTGAAAAAGGCAAGATTGAAATAAATAAGAAAAAGAGTGCTAAGTTTTACCTCATCTTACACCCACTACAACAAAAAATAAATAATTCTTTTTTTACAACGATCTACAAAAACTGAATTCAAGCTCTACATTTTTCCTTTACTTGGAGCTGATTCCTATTGTCACCTCTAATGTGTATTTCGCTCTGTATCCTGTAAAATGTAGTTTCATTCTGTTCTAAGCCGGCATCAATTTCTGGGAATGAGTTACCCTGCCTCTCTTGTTCATCCACCTTGTAATCTCATTATTATAACTTCTGTGAATATACTTCCTATGTTCCATCAAAAATAGAAAGTGGGAAAATGAAAATTATGAATAAATGATTTGCCCGTTAGTAGACGTAATTCGGCTTCACATCAAGATGAGAAATAAAATGTGGAAATGTCTGAAGAGTCCAAGTTTGAACCCTCTTTGTTTCGTAAAACAAATTATATATATATATATCTCTAACCAAAATATTAGATGTACAGTTAAGATTCATAGTTTTTACACAAAATTGGTTAAAAAGACAAAAATCAAGACATTTAGATTTTGATACTGTTTAAATGGACAAAAATGTAAAAATAGTCAGGATGTAAACAGTTTCATCATACCAATTTTCAAATATTTTTTTTTATTTTTAATTTACATCAGGAAGCATTAAGTTTCATCCTATCTATTTTTTAAGTTTAAGTCAGGATGAATTCAGTTTCATCCTTCATATTTTTTTGGTGTCCATTTCACTCATACTAATTTTTACTCGTCCATTTGAACCATGTTTTAAAAATATTTGGACAAATGACCCATTTTCTGTAGTGTTTAAATCAGATTTATAATCTCAACTTTTCAACGAGACTAAATATTTGGCTATTGGACGATCTGTCATATTAGCCTCATCAGGCCTCCTCTGTTTCCATTTGATGGTAAAACAACATTTCTGAAATATCCTTCCAAATAAATCCTCCGTGATCCCAATTCTCTTGCCCATCATATTGCTTCTTACATTGCTATAGCTCCCGCCTGTTCCAGGTCTACTGCATAGATGCATCGAGCTCCATAATATGTATCTGCATAATTTGTACATACTAGACCAATTCCCAGCTAACCCTTTAATCTTAGAAAGTGCTGCACCAAAATAAATTTTCATATATTCCCCTAAAAGACAAGACCGCTTATGTGGATTCAGTCAAAATTTTGTAAAGCATAAGATTTCATGCATAATGTTATTCCAATCTGTATACAATAGGGTACTCTTCCTTGCAATCGCATTTGTGTTCACCTGCACATTCTCTAATATGCATTTGGAGTATCCTGTAAAATGTTGTTTCATTTAGTTAATTATAAGTTTGGCAAGTTAAGGTGCTCATTCCGGCCGAACTTGGCGTCAACTAACGGAAACGAGGTACCCTTCTTATGTACCTCATATTCCAATATAATTTTTTTTGAATATGTTTCTTATGTTCCTTAAAAATGGAACAAATCCACACCAATATTGCTCCCAGATGCAAATACTGAATTATTGATGGGAATGAGGTCGGCCAGTATAAAGTTATTTGAAATCATGTGACCTCTGACTAAAGATTCGTCACAATCCTGTAAAAATAGTGCTAAAAGATCAAGGAAAATCTTTCCAGAAGATTGGTTGGTCCTACGACCAATTATCTCCTCCCTAGCAATAATTGAGAAGATGGACTATTGCTCTTACGTTTTAATGAACATCGGATTCCATTGTATATTGTCTACTACCTATACATATCTCGCATGGAAAATCCAAGTTTGATAGCCATAACATGCGGATGCCGGGTATCTACGTACTTGACTACTTCAACATCCAAATCTCTCATCTCTTTACCTGCGGATTTTAGGCCCAACCTGAACGGCCCAAGAGGAGAATCGAAATGGCAGTTAGGGGTGAGCATGGACCGGTATGGACCGGTTTTCACCTCATCCACATCCAATCCAATGCACTATGGATTTTAAATTTAGCATCCGCATCCAAACCAGATCCAACGGATTTGCATACCATGGATGCGCGGATGGGCGGATTGGATGCGGATAATCCAATGAATTTGTTTTAGTTAAAATTTATAGTAAAAAAAATAAAGCCAACACAAGTAACTCCTTATAAAATCTACATATCCTATACAGTAAACCTTCGATAAATTAATAGTGTTGGGACCAAAGAAAATTATTGTAGCGAAGTTATTAATTTATCGAGTTAAAATTTAGTTTATCCAAACTTTGTTGGGACCAGAGAAATTTATTATTTTAGCAAAGTAATTAATTTATCGAGGATCAATTTATCGAAGTTCTACTGTATATGTATAAAAATATAAAAATACATGTACAACATCTCAATCAAACACTTTAAAAATTCCTAAATGATTCATAAGTATTTTCTAGAACTATATAAATGTTTTTAGTTTAACGGATATGGATGCCCAACAAATTTTCAAGGTTGTATTCGGGCCCGATCCGTAATCGGTTGGATTTCAAAAATTCCATCCGCATCTAATCTATTAACGAATGCTCCGGGCATCCATCCGCAAAAGAACGGTTGGTCCAGATTAAATCCGCGGATTACGGGTAAAATGCTCACCCCTAAATTGGCAGTATGGCGTAGTCAAGTAACTAAAATTTATAGCCCAATAATCAATAGACTCGCAGCGAAGTTTATTGATTATGTATTTTAAGGCAAATCCAACTGTCACTACAAGAAAATGGGTGTATTGCAAAATGTCCCAAATGTGGCAAAAACCCATATTTAGTGTAGCTATAACTTTTTGCACATAAAAATATTTTGCCACACCGGTGGCAACAGCTTGGGTGGCAAGATATAGTTGCCACCTCTTTTAAGGCATAGTGGCAAAAGGTGGATTTCTTGCCACGCCAAATGGTGAGGCAATAGCATGAAGCAATAGGTATCTCTATTTTTCTTTTTTCTTTATTTTAAATTTTAATTATTTATTTTAAATTTTTTGCCACATCAATTGGTAAGGCAATAACTTGAGGCAAAAACATTTATTATTATTTAATATAAAGTTATTTTTAATTACATTTTATTCAAATATTATTTTGCCACACCATTGTCGTGACTATGAGTGCGGCAAGGCAAACGCTGATGCCACAGCATGTATGTAGCTAAAACTCATTTACTTGCCATTTTTATATTATGTTTTAAATTATGCAGGGGTAACAAAAAACAAGAAACATTAACAAAAAGTGAATCCAAATATAAAAGTAGTTGTCACAAGGCATAGAGAATCCAACTTAACCATAAGGAAACAAAAAAATTACACAATCAAAATTAAAAGAAACCTACTAATTCATACTTGGCCCAGTTCATGTTAAATCAACTCTCAGACGGCCTAGATATCCAATCCCAGATGTCTGTTCCTGTTCCCTGCATACCTTCTAAACAAACCAAAACAAAGACCACCGAGCAAAAAGAATATCAACAAATGTAGAGAATCATCATGTCTAATGGAACATCAACAAATACCTCTTTATTATCAAGGAAGAGAGACTTACAATCATTTTGAGGTATGTTGAGTTGGTCCATGGATATGCAAAGCGGCTCCGCAGGTCCAAAGAGTTGCTATTCAGTTCTGTCAGGCTACTCCCTAGGCCTTGGCGCTGCTCCAATGGTATGAAAGTCGTCGCCCCGTGTTCTGTTCAGAGCGATCCTCGTGCCTGAAAACGTCTCTGCATTTCCAAAAGTTGCTCCTCTGTCCGCCAGATGCTTCACAGTCTTTGGCGCTGCTCTAAAGGTATGAAATGCGTCAGACTGTTTCATTGGTGCTCCCAGGACACATAACGCGAAGGTCCAAAAAGTTGCTCCTATGGTATGCCAGGCGGCTCCCCAGGTCTTCGGCGTCGCTCCAAAGGTATGGAAGGCGTCGGCCCGTGTATAGATAGTTTCTCTCAAGGTCGGTGATGATGCTCCCCAGTTCTGAAGAGGTGATCTAAAGGTCCTGAGAGTTTCCCCGATCTCGGAAATAGTTTTGGCCTACACAATCTGACATAATCTATCATTTGTTTCTCACGCATGTTACTCTGCTCATTTTTCGCTTCCATTCTCCTCTCCCATTCTGCATCTCGTTCTTTCATTTTTCTCTTAAATTCTTCCTCTCGCTCTTCCTTTTCTCTCTAAAAATCCTCATTTTTCGAGTATTCCAGATGGCATCTTTGAGCTCTTATACGTTTATGTCTGTGTGTAGGTACTACATTTGCATAGACTTCATTACTGATCGACTGTCGGTTACCATATTCATCCAACCCATTCTCATCCAATCCGGATTGTTCCCTCAGTTGGGCCTATGTATATCAGGAAAAAAATAAAATAGGCAAAAGTGTCTTCTATAAGCAGTAAATTCATGAACTTTGCTAAGAAACCATTACAATAGACTTACAATGTATCCTTGTGAAAATGGGTCCAAAGCTTTTCCACTGACTTTATTTATATGGGTTTTAATGAACACATCACCATCAGTTGGTGGGTTCCCTCCATTCTCTTGATCCTAAACAAATTCAACCACATAATGATTAATGGTATCCAATAGAATTATATGATTAGAATTCTGACAAAACTTAATAGAAGAAAAAACTGGTTTAGCACTATTCAATTTTCACAGGCAGTTAAGCCAAACAGATGACCAACAAGTGCTAAACATGCTAAAGGAAAGAAAGGCCATTTAAGCACTGTTGAAAATACATGCATTTACATACCATTTCATCTTCGCATCGAGAGTACTTTTTCCCGCCCATTGTGTGCTTCGTTTTACGGTGGCTTCTACTAATGGAATTTTTCTTGGATAGTATCTTACGAATACACAAGTCAAAATTAATTAGACATGAATGTTTTCACAGAACTTAAATGCAAACATTTTAGATGTGTGAACTTACTTGATGCCCTTCACTATCCCAAAGTTTTACAAGAGACTTCCACCGCCCTTCGGTTAACGAATTGGGTTTATCTTTCAGATTCATTGCATGTGTATTTGTGAGCTTATAGTGTTTCCTTTTCCATTTACCCTTCTTATCTTTAAATATTCCACCAAAGAATAGATGTGTACCTTGTTTATGACATTCATCAACAATGCAGACAAATCCTGAAATGAATATAACAAAAAAATTGCCATTCAGTTCATAAGTCACACAAACAATCCTTAAGTTCACACTGTAGAGTATGTTCACCTTAAGTTAGGCCCACAACCAATCCTTAGCATTCTCATCTTGCAAATTCCAAGGGTTTTCCCAGTTCCAACGGCGAGATTGTTCAAGCAACAAACCAATGACACCTGAATATATTCGCTTGGTTTTTTCCATAAGGTTTATCTTTTTCCATATCCCAATCAACCATTTATTTCTCCTATTTTTTCTTTCCAATGAAATAGGAAAAAGTGGTATCACCTCGCACATTTATCCCTCAATAGACAACAATTTCTTAGAGAGTAATGTAAGCATTTTGTACACGATTAACTAAAAATACATCTAAACATAACAGTACCCAAAAAACACACCAAAGAGTTTTTTAATTGGAATGCTCTCCTTGGTCCCCATTTTGTTGATATTCCATCCTGCATAAAACAACAATGTTTCCTATATAATCATACATCAGAAGAACACTCAGATTAGAATATTGTAATTTGTAATTTCCTCATCTAATCAAGGAGCTCATACGTAAATATAAAAAAAGAGTGAGTTTTGAGCAAAGAACACTAAAACTAAGCAAATACATCTCCGTAAACAACATCATTGGGTGTTCCAAACATCTAAAATTCAACAAGAACATATTGTCTTATTAATACTTGCGTGTTTGGGAAACAACGTCAATTCCAGAACTTTTCAGGTCAATTTGGGTTCGGATATTCATTTCATAGCAAGAAGAAAAAACAGAAATAAATTCAGGCAGGCAGAACAAATAAGTTGATAGAAAATTTGAACCCAACCTAATTAGATTAATATCTGTAAATACTGTCAATAATACTTCAAACTAGTAACCGAAGCTAATAGTATGTTACTGGAAGAACGTCTCATAAATATGTAATACAAAAGTCCCTCGTCAAGAACCTGTGGCCTACTATGTGTATCTTGTCCAACACCTAATGGATGGAAGAGCTTGACTAAAGATTGTAAGCCATTAAAATATTATAATTTGATAGTTCCGTGATTAAATATTTTTCAAAGTTTTCGTAGTAGTAATTAAGATTCGTTCTCTCAGACTTGTTAAGATTAATTTTAAAGGAATAAAATAATAAAATACAGAGTCACTGGGTCTAAGATTCCATCGAATCCACAACACGAGGTTCAATTATTTATTCTCAACAATTATCGCTCACTAAATAATTAAAACATCGACTCTTGTTTTGCCAAAGTAGATCCTCAAAACATTAATTGTATCCCCTAAGCATAGATTATCTGAACAAAGCATAACCTATATAATTGAATCACAACTAATTTTATCGAATCATAAATCAATTCAAAATAATGCTAAAGTCATATAGAGAATAAAATAATTTTACCTATGTATATAATTCGGATTCCTCCATCGACCCAGTGATGGGGTTTAGCTACTCATTATTACAAAAAGAAAAAAAAAAGAATAAAAACTATTGTTGCTCGGTACAGGCTCCCGGCTCCCTAACTCTCGATAATCTTCCCTGACTCCCAGGAATATTTTCTTTATTCTCACGCGATTCTGAGTTGTTTGATTCATCCCAAAACTTCCCATCCGACAGAAAAATCTTAAGAGAATATCATCATACGTAACTTTCTATTAACTCAGAGAATCAAATTAATTAAACCCGAGAATATCTTCCTTGCCATGTTTTGGATAACTACCAAAAATAACCGAGTTTCCTTATTCAAAACACTTAAAAGACGTGTGTACATAGTGAGCACATAATATTTGTTCAAATCCCATGAAAATCTGCAACAAAATCTTCTCAATAACTTAATAGAATCTACGAAATATCTTCATCCTCTATTTCTTCTAACCGGTGATAATTTCCTTCATTTCTCGAATTCACTGCAATTACTACCCCTGTTTACTAAAAACATGATGATATCTATCAATATCCAAGAATAAATACCCACAACATATCCTCAAATTAATCCCAAATATATTCGCAAAACATATTAGTTTTTCCCGCCAAAACCTTTGTTCTTGGTGATGAAGAAGGGTGCCCGTAACAGTTTGAAGGGTGCCCATAACGGGGGGGATGTATATAGAAAATCAGGCAGCCCCTTAGCCAGTGGAGTGCCCCATAGTAATAGGTTACCCCTTATCCAAAATTGTGAGTCCGAATAACAATTTTTTTTCTGGTGCCAAAATCAACTTTTCGAGCAACTTTATCCATAAGAGCTTATTTGATAAAAAAACCTACAAACAAGATTATTAGTGATAAAATGAGTCCTAGCTAATGTATTTATGGGAGAAAATGCGTCGCACTTTCGTGCTCATCAAATTCCCCCACACTTACATTTTGCTAGTCCTCGAGCAAAACATAAAATTGACCCGCTACACAGCTGGTCATATAAAAAGAGACTTAGACCCGCTACATAGTTGGTCATGACAATTGCCACATACACAAGACACACAATTTTTTTTTCTAGAGACCCGCTACATAGCTGGTCATGACATGCAAGTAAAGAAAAGACCCGCTACACAGCTGGTCATAACCCTAACAATCAAAAAAAAAAAAAAAATTATTAGAGACCCGCTACACAGCTGGTCATCACCCTAAATTTTTTTTTTTTTTATAAATCCGCTACATAGCTGGTCATAAATATAAGGAAAAACAAAAGACCCGCTACACAGTTGTTCATAATTATAACCATTGTTTTTTATTTTATTTTTATATAGACCCCGCTACATAGCTGATCATTCATTTTTTTTTTTAGAGACCCGCTCCACAGCTGGTCATGATTTGCAAAGAAATTCCCGAAAAATAAAAATAAAAAGTTAATAACCACTCCCCCATACTTAAACATTACATTGTCCTCAATGTAATTGAGTCATCCAACGTAAAAATTAAGATGGGAAATTCAAAAATAAAAATAAAATAAAATAAAATAAACAAAAATAAATACATACTTACACCTACTGGAATGTACAAAAACGAATCCCCATAAACTAATAACCTGAAAACTTTGGGGTCGACCAAAAATACAATATTTACAAATGACAGCTTCACACTTATGTTATTACAATGCGGAGATATTAAAACTATCAAAAACAGATATTTGGCCCTAAACCAAGTTTTTACTGCACATGGAAGTGCGTAAAGAACAAAATATGGGGATTCTATTAAGACTGGGGAAATATCAATTGGTGCATGCACGATATCAGGAATAGGCAAGTCCTCTGGGTACTTAGATGCAAAGTAATCCAACAACACTTTAGAAGCACACAATTCTAACCCTAAATTAGGCAACTTTTGGAAGTCTAGGGGTCTAGAAACAACCTCTAAGTCGGGTGAATGATCTTGTGAGGTAGATTCATCTATGGAATTAGGAGAATCATCAACACAATCATCCACAGGGTCATCTATATTTTCTATTTGGAACAGAGAGTCATTATCAGATTCATCATCATCAAAGAAATAATCTTTGACATTCAAGAACTCTCAATCTTTGTTCAAAACTAGGTGGTGTGTGTTTGTAATACTTCTCATATATAGTTTGATGTGATTCTTCACTTACCTCATGTGGAGAAGAAACTCCATAACATTGCCTACGCATATATTCAGCAAGCGTCATCTCAGATGAGGTTTCCTGATAATTTGACTTTCTACGCATATATTCCGCCAGCGTCATCGTAGGTGACGTCTCCTCAGAAGAAGTCATCATCCTGAAAAGAAATAGTAAAAGAAACGCATAAAAAGGAAAAAAATATTCTAAAATAAAATGAAAATACTGTACAAAATAAAAATAAATAAAAAACCTAAAAATTAATCTAAAAACAAATCCGCATCGCAACAACGCCAAAATGATTAAATATTTTTCAAAGTTTTCGTAGTAGTAATTAAGATTCGTTCTCTCAGACTTGTTAAGATTATTTTTAAAGGAATAAAATAATAAAAGAGAGAGTCACTAGGTCTAAGATTCCATCGAATCCACAACACGAGGTTCAATTATTTATTCTCAACAATCATCGCTCAGTAAATAAAGAAAACATCGACTCTTGTTTTGCCAAAGTAGATCCTCAAAAAATTAATTGTATCCCCTAAACATAGATTATCTAAACAAAGCATAACCTATCTAATTGAATCAAAACTAATTTTATCGAATCATAAATCAATTCAAAATAATGCTAAAGTCATATAGAGAATAAAATAATTTTGCCCATGTATATAATTCGGATTCCTCCGTCGACCCAGTGATGGGGTTTAGCTACTCATTATTACAAAAAGAAAAAAAAAGAATAAAAACTATTGTTGCTCTTTCATGACAGGGTCCCTCCCCTAACTCTCGATAATCTTCCCTGACTCCCAGGAATCATTTATATACCCAACATTCAATAAATATTTTGAATAAATGCTCATAATCTGCTCACAGTAATGACATTAAACTCGGGAATATTTTATTTATTCTCACGTGATTCTGAGTTATTTGATTCATCCCAAAACTTCCCATCCGACAGAAAAATCTTAAGAGAATATCATCATACGTAACTTTCTATTAACTCAGAGAATCAAATTAATTAAACCCGAGAATATCTTCCTTGACCTGTTTTGGATAACTACCGAAAATAACCGAGTTTGCTTATTCAAAACACTTAAAAGACGTGTGTACATAGTGAGGACATAATATTTGTTCAAATCCCATGAAAATCTGCAACAAAATCTTCTCAATAACTCAACAGAATCTACGAAATATCTTCATCCTCTATTTCTTCTAACCGGTGATAATTTCTTTCCTTTCTCGAATTAACTGCAATTACCACCCCTGTTTACTCAAAACAGAATGATATCTATCCATATACAAGAATAAATCCCCACAACATCTCCTCAAATTAATCCCAAATATATTCGCAGAAACATATTAGTTTTTCCCGCCAAAACCTGTTGTTCTTGGTGATGAAGAAGGGTGCCTCTTAATAGTTTGAAGGGTGCCCATAATAGGGGGGATGTATATAGAAAATCAAGGAGCCCCTTAGCCAATGGAATGCCCCATAGTAATAGGTTACCCCTTATCCAAAATTGTGAGTCCGAATAACAATTTTCTTTCTGTTGCCAAAATCAACTTTTCGAGCAACTTTCTCCATAAGAGCTTATTTGATAAAAACACCTACAAACAAGATTATTAGTGATAAAATGAGTCCTAGATAATGTATTTATGGGAGAAAATGCGTCGCACTTTCGTGCTCATCATTTCTTACCAAAGCTTTCAACCTGATGGGGAAAACAGTGACCGATTGTTGAAAGTTTCCTATGAAGTCTACAAGCTAGAGTAACCAAAATTGTGCATAACTATTTTAAATAAGGAGTTGTGCTAATGAAAGGAAAGCATATAAACTGTAGATAATATCATACTGAAGAACTCAACTTCTAGTTAAAAGATAATCCTCAAGAATTTAACAAAATTATTCTAACAACAATTACTGCTGCCTGTAACCTGCTTCTAAGAATAACATGGTACCGGAGAAGATAGTGCCACAAAATAACTAGTGGTTTCCAAAAAGTGTATAAGTGAAGATTTTAATAGACATGCCAAGTAAAATAGACGGAACAAAGGAAAAAAGAGAATGTAAGTTTCATGATTTTCAATCTTATTGACTCAACAAGAACCGAAACCCAAATAATACATTGTAGGAAGACAAGAGAAAATAAAATGTCAGACAACAAAAGGAAGGCATCTAAAGACCATACACATTAGGATATCCAATGCTTCCAAAATGAACCCAAACATGATTCAAAGGTGTCTTACCTACACATATGTTTGGAACAAGATAGTAAAACACAAACCAGACTACTACTATTTTTATCCCCAGGCAGTCACCATCTCAAACAACGACTAGAGACACAAGTACCCGCATGTAAATGATGTATAAATCGCCACAATTTGACCCGAATCAATACAATCCCATAATTAAACATCAAATCACAGTTGAAATCATTGGATAAATCGAAAACCAAAATTAAAGAAAACCCCTTTTCGAATTAAAATTTCCGAGCGGAAGGAGGTGAGAAAATGACCTGAATAGTCTCTGGAGAGTGAAAAACCCGAAGAACTATGTAGATCTGTAATTAAAAAAGAATAACTTATTATGATCAATTGAAAGTTATTTAACCATTCATATAAGCATTCAAATGATATACCTTGATGTTTTTGATCTCGGAACTGATAATCCCCCCAAAAAAGGTGTATCTCTTAACATCCCTGGACTGATTTTAGGGTTCAATTTATAGATACTCCAAAACACCAAGTGGGAATAATCCCTCCCAAAAGGAATTTCTTTGGATTTCTCAAATCGAAAAATAATTGACCGAGATTATTCCCTCTAAATGTTCTCCTTTCGTTCCTTCTCAAAATAATCTTGTTTTCATCGATTTTCATCGTATTTACGATGCAGAAATATTTCCAAAATTCCAGACTAAATCTTCTATGAATAACCCCTAATTCCCCTTTTCCTCTAACAAACTTTCCCTAATTTGAAGCTAAATTATCTCATCCTCGTTATCTCCGGTTCCCTCTGCAACTTTTTTTTGGGAAGGAAAAAAAAGAGAAAGAAAATTGAGGCCCGTGAATTAGTTTGGTCAGGCCAGGTGTAAACAAGGAACAAAACAAAATACAAAACAAAACAAAAAAGTTAAACATTTTTTATCCGAATTTTTAACCTTTTGTAAGACGGACACTTTTACACCTTTATTTTACATATTCTTCTGATTGTTTGATTATTTAACTGATGGCCCCATTACCCTTCTTGTTTAGAATCATGACCCTCGTTACATAACTCACTAAATTAAATCAAGGGTAGAGATTTAAATGTGAAATATACACTCGTTAAGGAGTGTGCACGAATTCGCACTCAGAAAATGAACTCAACAGAGTACGTGGCATATTGGTGTTAGTGGACATGGGATTCAAGTTATGACATATATAAAGAAAAAATCCATGTTTTATTGTAGGAGAAATATAGAGAAAGTAAAGAGGAAAAGAGAAGTTTATATTCATCAGTGTATTAGGGTTACATGGATACAATATATATACAAGGGAAACACTAGGTAACTAAATGGACCGCACATCTATGGGCCGTAGGCCCTGTAACACTCCCCCTTGGGAGGTTCAATAACAAAACTTTATACATAGTGCTTCGATTGTAGTTCTTAAAATGTCATCCTCTCCTTGATGACTTGTGCCGAAATCAATTGCCTTATTAAAAATTTGACAAGGAAAAACCCAGTGGGACAAAACCTTTCATTGGTACAAATCTTCACATGTTGTTTCATACTTTACATGTAGTTCATCACATGCAATACAATCTTTAAAAACCGACAAGTTTAAGTTAATTTCCTCGTTAAAACTTCATCAGGAAAACTTAGAGGGACGAAACCTGAACTAAAGAAAAAGAGTACAATATTAAGTAAACTTAGAACATAGTTGGATGTGTATATGTTGCCTCATTAAAACCTTGACAAGGAAAACCCCAGTGGGACAAAACCTTGACGAAGGGAAAAGAGTACAACGTTGCAGATGATCACTTTGCTTTGTTGAAGTTGACTAGTTTCTTCACAACTTCTAAGGAAGAAAATCCTCGTGGGAAAAACAATAGCCTTAGCTGGGAAATTACAATCCCGGTGATTGTTTTTGTCTCATTGAAAACCTTACCGAGTAACAAAACCCTGTGGGAAAAAGTAACCCCGGTGAAGGAAAATAGTTCAACACACCATTAGATGCTCCCCCTGATGTCAGACAATTTTTTTTAGTCTAATGTAGTCAAAAAGAGTTTATCACACTTTACTTTGGTGACTTGAACGTTTATAAAACCCTGTTGTAGATTCTAGAAGTTACGTGGTTTAACAGACTATCACATTTCATTTCTTTGATTCATATATTTTCATTAATATCAACACGGTCTTTATGTCTTCAACGTTCAACATACTTGATATTTTTTAGTGTTTCCTCGCTAAACCCTTGTCCAGTAACAAAACCCTTTGGGAAAAACTATTCTTGATCGAAGGGAAAAAGAGTACAACACAACTTAAATTTCGAAGTAAAATATGTCAACATCATATCCTTGGATCCTCCCCCTGATGTCGGCATCTCCCCCTGATTTCTTCAGAGTTGTTCCAGACAATTCCTTTAGTCATGTATTTTTTGAAACTGAATATTGGTAATGACTTAGTAATTAATCTACCATATCTCCCTCTAATTACTTTCGTTGGAGAAGAGAGTATTGTTCCTTCATAATCAACAACTTTTGGGTTGCACTTTCATTAGCATTCCTTTTAATGTCTTTGTAGGGATAAAACAAATTTATGTCAATGGTTACTTTTAAGTACATGATTACATTCACTATACCATTCCAATGACGTTGCATTGGCGTGGAGCTATATCTAGCTAACAAGTTCCCTGAGGATGTAAACTTTAATCGAGTACATTATTATACTAAGTATAATAATGCGTCTATTGTACTTAGATATGGGAATTTAATCTCCCAACACATCTTTGTCATATTTCTTTGGACGAAATGGTTACTTACTTATATTTGAACCTCGACTAATCATAGGAGTGCTATCAGGATGCATGTCTTTGTTAAATTTCCTGACAACTTTAGAAATATGCAAATTGGTGGAATAATATACCACAAGCTCAGTATTCGATCGATCTTTCCCTAGATTTTTCATCTCAAATTTGGATTTTAAATAACTTATATGGTCTCTCATTACATCCAAATCAGGAACTTTCTTATGAATACGCAAGGAAAAATTACTTACTTTTCTATCCCCTCCAAATCAAATAGCCACTTAGACGGGTATACCACATCCTCCTGATTGTTTGAATCTATAAGTGAGCATTCTATCTAACTATAAATGCATTTTGTGGTTTAGAGTCATTTGATTTGGGAAACAAAAGTCTATCAAGTACTTTTGTAAATATATTCTATCTCTTGATTCATTCAGATATATGTAAAAACCAGATACATATGCTGCATTTCAAGTCCTTTTAAAATTACCAAGCTAACTAAGTAGCGGAACTCTATAACATTCATTACAAGAGAACAATTCCAGGGCTTTATGAGAAACCTCGCACCAAAAGGCAAATCTTTATACTGTAAGACTGCTTTCTTCTCCTTATGCTTTGTGACAAATTAATCATGTATGTACAATAGGATTTACACTTGGTTGGTTAGCACTACCACACCAAATACCTATATATTTGTCAAATAACCAAGTTCTACCTAGATTGTATAGGCCAAATATGCTATTTGTTTGAAATCAATCAAAACAAAGCATGGTTCAATCTCATTGTGCTCTACTTATGGAGCTACTATTTATGGATTATATCATCATTGTGCACACATGATCCTTCCATTGACTCATGTGCATTCTCATAATCTGTCAGGATTTCATTATTCTCTGGAATCATTTAAAACTTCGGAGTGTCCTCCAGTATTGATTCATGGACATATTCAGAGACAATCAAATGAGATGATTTCATTAATGATACAAATTAGGTTGTACCTTACTTATCTACTTCCTTTCTAGATGAGCATTGATCGAACCTGGTGATCTCTCCATCTTCCTTTATGGAGCCACGACCTCAACTACACTCCCCCAAGTGTAGTTGCAACACCTTAGTCTATGGTGTACCCCATACTGAGGATTTATAACTTTGCTGGATTATTTGCATCTAGTATGTGTGATCTTGTCACGTTGCCGATATCAGTGCACTTTCTGAAATCGATTATTCTTTGTCACTTCATATTTACATTTTTGAAGTACAAGAATTAATCTGAGACACAGTGGGAACACACCACGATAATTCCTGTCGTTCCCTTATAAATTATTTTTTCTTATCTCCCTCTAACGATGGAAAGACTGTCTCATTAAAATGACAACCCGCAAATCTAGAGGTAAGAAATCTCCCGCCAAAGGTTTTAAAATGCAGATAGTCGTTGGAAATTCTTGTCCAACATAGTCACTTAATCATTTTAATGACCCATCATAGTACGATGTGGATTCGTAAGGGAACATATATAGTGCAACCAAAAATGCGTAAGAACACAAAATATCAGTCTTATATCCAGTTACCAACTGGTACACAAAGAATGGTTGACCAATTGTGGATCTAAAATGAATAAGTGAAGTTGCGTGTAATATTGTATATCCCCCAAGCATGTAATATTGACCAATTTAGTGACTTTGTAAAATGAGTTATATGCTTTATTACTTTAAAAGCATAATGGGAGGGGAGGTGGTGTTTCTAGTACTTTAGAAAGAGTTGATTATGAGAGATGCCGTTACTTTGCATTCTTTCAATCTTTGTGATACCCATTTTCTTGTTAACTCAAATAAAAGGATGTCTATTTGAGTTCTTTCAAAATCGAACATCATATCACAACCAAAGTGTCTTTATGGTTATGTCAAAACCTGAGTGAGTCAATTCCCAACATTACATTGTCAATTATCCAACTATTAGTGATTTACAGTTCACTATACTAATTGACTTATTATTTTCTCAAAAATGTGATTCCTTTCACATTCATTAGAGGTAATTCGTAGATGCATTCCCATTCTCACGGTTATTTTTCGTTCTATAACCGTTTTGCACAGACTTCGTAGAAACTTAACAAAGTGTGACTAGCTCTTGGTTCTTATAGACCTCATGTAACTTTTAATCTTTATACTAATTAGGCAACAAAGATTGAGCATTCCTTCGCTTGGCATGGTATATTTCCTTAAGATCTTCGTGTAATGATCCAATCATCGCATGGTATTACAAACAATTCAACAAATAATTTAATATATTTCCTTAAGAGCTTCGTGTAATAAGTGGTGTGGCCTTATTACGTAACAAAAGAAAATTTATCTCATTTACTTTAGAGTGTTACCATTCATGAAGATAATATACTTTTAATCATAATGTACGAATGATCCTTTTAACTCAATTACTTATGAGTATATCTCAAGTGCTTTAGAGTATTTCAGTCTCATGGAAATGATATACTTTTCATTTCAGAAGTACAAACTATGAATTTAGTTCTTCGCATAAAAAATTTCTTTATTTTAACATGAAAAAAAATGTTTACTAAACTACCATACAACCAATAGTCTAGGATCAAATCATACAAAATTCAGTTGAATAAAGATAATTAATAAAAACTTATCAAAATGTAAGTGTATTAATTGAGCAAGTTTCTTATTGCCGCTGAAGTTGACAAGCGGGGGTGGTGATAAGCACGTAAGTGCACCATTTTATACCCATATTTATATTAGCTATGTCTCATTTTATTACTAATAAACTTATTTGTAGGTGTTTTTGTGAAATAAGCTCTTTTGGAGAAAGTTGCTCGAAAAGTGGTTTTTGTACCCCGGAGGACACATGTTATTCGGACTCTCAATGTTGGTTAAGGGACACCTAAATTACTAAGGGGCATCTCCATGGATAAGGGGCACCTTCTGTGATATTTACACCCTGTAAGGCAAGTGCTAAAGGGGCACCCGTAAATGGAAAATATGGCTGGAATCACGGATTTGGAGAAATTATCATTCTCGGGTTTATTCTTCTCCGGGAAAATATGTTCGGACGTGTGAAGAATTTTGGGAGAGATTCAATGGCTGTAATTGGTTGGGCTGACGTGATTAAGCCTAACAGGCGTAGGATGGGTTTTTTTTTTGGATTAATTTGGGCTAGATTCACGATTTGAACGTAACAGAGGATGGAATATATTCTCGAGATTCTCCGAGTTATTTTTGGAGATTTCGTGAGGCCTGAGAGTATTTGTAGACAGCTGAGGCGTGTAAGAACAGGTTTGGAGTGTGATAGGTATTATCAGACGCGTGGAAGGATAAGAAATGAAGAGTTATCCCCGTGCTATTACAAAGAGGGAAACAAAATATTTCCGAAGTAATGAAGATGATTCTCGAGTTATGACTGAGACTTTATGGTGTTGGTTAGTATTTAAAGGATTCTTGTGGTTCATAGAAGGTTTATCGAGTGATTGGGGAGGCTACAGAGTCGAGAAAATTGCTGCAGAGAAATCTGCAGCAGCAGCAGAAAAATAGTGAAGAACACGAAGAACGGACTTGCAAAGACAGTCGTTAAATCACTGTCGTTCATTCTTAAGGAATAATTCTTACCTGCGACAGTTCTTCGTTGTTCTTTGTAACAGTGGCTTTGCAACGCTTATAAACGTTGTGAATTCCCGGTTTAATTGATTTTCTCATTTTTCTCTTCTTTGTAAACACCATTTGAGCAATAATAATGAACTTTGAGTGTGTTTTCATCATGAGAAGCTAAACCCCATCACTGGGTCGACGGAGAAGCCGAAATTCAACATGGGTAAAAGTATTTTATTCTCTATTTGACTTTTGCATTATTTTAAATTGATTTATGATTCGATAAAATTAGTTGTGATTCAATTAGACAGGTTATGCTTTTAATTAAGATAATCTATGCTTAGGGGATAGAATTAATGTTTTGAGGATCTACTTTGGCAAAACAAGAAGAGTCTGTGTTGTTTTGTTTAATGAGCTTTAATTGTCGAGAATAAATAAATTGAACCCTATGTTTTGAATGCGGTGAAATCCTAAACCCAGTGACTCTCTCGTTTATTATTTTCGTTAAACCTTTTAATTTAATCTTAACAATTTCCGAGTGAACGAATCTTAATCACTACTACGAAAAAAACTCAGAAAATCTTTAATCATTTTGGCTAGCCAGTTGTGATGGATTTGTTTTAGATTAATTTTTAGGTTTATTTTTATTTTTATTTTGTACAATATTTTCTTTTCTTTTTTCCTTTTTACGCATTTCTTTTTGTTTTTCTTTTCAGGGACTTTTTGAGGATGATGACTTCTTCTGAGGAGACGTCAACTACAATGACGCTGGCGGAATATATGCGTAGAAATTCTAATTATCAGGAAACCTCATCTGAGATGATGCTTGCTAAATATAAGCTTAGGCAATGGTATGGAGTTTCTTCTCCACATGAGGTAAGTGAAGAATCTCTGTTAGATATATATAAGAAGTATTACAAACACAGACCACCGAGTTTGGAACAAAGATTGAGAATTCTAGAATATTTAAGATTATATGTTGATGATGATGATGAATCATGTAGTGACTCTTTGTCCCAGACTGAACATATATATGACCCTGTGGATGATTGTGTGGAGGATTCGCCTAATTCGATAGATGAATCTACCTCACAAGATCATTCACCCGACTTAGCGGTTGTTTCTAGACCCCTAGACTTCCAAAAGTTGCATAATTTTGGGTTAGAATTGTATGCTTTTAAAATTTTGTTAGATTACTTTGCATCTAAGTACCCAGAGGACTTGACTATTCTTGATATCGTTCATGAGCCAGTTGAAATTTTCCCAGTCCCAATAGAATCCCCATACTTAGTTCTTTACGCACTTCCATGTATAGTAAAAACTTGGTTTAGGGGTAAATCTTTGTCTCTGACAGTTTCAGTGTCCCCGTTTTTTCATAAAATAATTATGAAGCTGTCATTTGTAAATATTGTATTTTGGGTCGATCCCCAAGTTTTCAGGTTATTAGTTTACGGGGATCTTTTATGTACATTCCAGTAGGTATAATTATTTGTTTATTTATTTTTGTTTATTTTTATTTTTATTTCCCATCTTAATTTTTACGTTGGATGACTCAATTACATTGAGGACACTGTAATAGTTAAGTGTGGGGGAGTGGTTAACGTTTTATTTTTCTGTTTCAGGAATTTTCTTGCTTATCATGACCAGTTGTGGAGCGGGTCTAAAAAGATAAAAACAATATAAAAATATTATGACCAGCTGTGTAGCGGGTCCAAAAAAAAACATTATTAATTTTGTTTTTATTATAATTGTTAGGCTTATGACCAGCTGTGTATCGGGTCTAATTTCATGTATTTCCTTATTATGACCAGATGTGTAGCGGGTCTTTTATTTTCTTGCATGTTAAGACCAGCTACGTAGCGGGTCTCTAAAAAAAAAGATATATATATATATATATATTATGTGTATCTGGCAATTGTCATGACCAGCTGTGTAGCGAGTCTAAGTCTCTTAATTTATGACCAGCTGTGTAGCGGGTCAATTTTCTTGTTTTGATCGGGACTAGCAAAATATAAGTGTGGGGGTGTTGATAAGCACGTAAGTGCACCATTTTATACCCATATTTATATTAGCTAGATCTCATTTTATTACTAATAAACTTGTTTGTAGGTGTTTTTGTGAAATAAGCTCTTTTGGAGAAAGTTGCTCGAAAAGTGGTTTTTGTACCCCGGAGGACACATGTTATTCGGACTCTCAATGTTGGTTAAGTGACACCTAAATTACTAAGGGGAATCTCCACAGATAAGGGGCACCTTCTGTGATATTTACACCCTGTAAGGCAAGTGCTAAAGGGACACCCGTAAAGGATTCAGTGGAGGACATCTTCTTCCCAAATTCAAATTCAAATTTTGGCGGGAAAAATAGTGGCAGAATTAGGGTTTGGATTTCGGAGGTGTTATAGTGAGACTAAAGCGCTGAAATTGAATGGGTTTCTTCCGTAAGCCTAAACAAGCCTGGTATGATCGATTGTTTTGGTCAGAATTGGTTAGAATGGTGATTTGAAGCAACCAGAGTGAAGAACTATTTTGGCGGGAAAATTGGTTTCAAAGGAACAAAATTAGGGTTGAAGTTTTGATCGTGTTCTAAGTAGATTAAATGGCTGAAACTGTTAGGATAACTTGAATGATCTTAACAGGAGTGGTAAGGTGCTTTGTTTCGATCAAAATTGGCTGGAATCATGGATTTGGAGAAATTATCATTCTCGGGTTTATTCTTCTCCGGGAAAATATGTTCGGACCTGTGAAGAGTTTTGGGAGAGATTCAATGGCTGTAATTGGTTGGGCTGACGTGATTAAGCCTAACAGGCGTAGTATGGGTTTTTATTTGGATTAATTAGGGATAAATTCACGATTTAAAGGGAACAGAGGATGGAAGATATTCTCGGGATTCTCCGAGTTAATTTTGGAGATTTCGTGAGGCCTGAGAGTATTTGTAGACAGCTGAGGGGTGTAAGAACAGGTTTGGAGTGTGATGGGTATTATCAGACGCGTGGAAGGATAAGAAATGAAGAGTTATTCTCGTGCTGTTACAAAGAGGGAAACAAAATATTTCCGAAGTAATGAAGATGATTCTCGAGTTATGACCGAGACTTTATGGTGCTGGTAAGTATTTAAAGGATTCTTGTGGTTCATAGAAGGTTTATCGAGTGATTGGGGAGGCTACAGAGTCGAGAAAATTGCTGCAGAGAAATCTGCAGCAGCAGCAGCAGAAAAATAGTGAAGAACACGAAGAACGGACTTGCGAAGACAGTCGTTAAATCACTGTCGTTCATTCTTAAGGAATAATTCTGTTACCTGCGACAGTTTACTGTTGTTCTTTGGAACAGTGGGTTTGCAACGCTTATAAACGTTGTGAATTCCCGGTTTAATTGATTTTCTCATTTTTCTCTTCTTTGTAAACACCATTTGAGCAATAATAATGAACTTTGAGTGTGTTTTCATCATGAGAAGCTAAACCCCATCACTGGGTCGACGGAGAAGCCGAAATTCAACATGGGTAAAATTATTTTATTCTCTATTTGACTTTTGCATTATTTTAAATTGATTTATGATTCGATAAATTTAGTTGTGATTCAATTAGATAGGTTATGCTTTGAATTAAGATAATATATGCTTAGGGGATACAATTAATGTTTTGAGGATCTACTTTGGAAAAACAAGAAGAGTCGGTGTTGTTTTGTTTAATAAGCTTTAATTGTCGAGAATAAATAATTTGAACCCTATGTTTTGAAGGCGGTGAAATCCTATACCCAATGACTTTCTCGTTTATTATTTTCGTTAAACCTTTTAATTTAATCTTAACAATTTCCGAGTGAACGAATCTTAATCACTACTACGAAAAAACTCAGAAAATCTTTAATCAGGGGGTATGGCCTTCTTTTCACATATAGTGAGATTATTGTCATTTAAACTCTCTATATATCTTATAGTTGGCCGCTACTATATGATACCTGCATTCCATCACTTGTACCATACTCAGTAAATGTTTATGCCAAGCGTCCAACTCTCATTCCAATGAGTCAAAATTACGTCTCTGTCTCATGCTCAGTAAATACATTTACTTTGTATTGTTACTTCTTGAGCCAATATTACAAGTGTTTTAAATTCCAATGAACATTCAAATTTTTGGGGGGGAAATTTCATGGGAAAAATCTCATGAATGTTTCAAAAACTTCCTTCAGAGCATTCCATCATCTGAAATTAATATGTCGCCTTAAAACGTAGATGTTATGACTTCATATTTTGAACAATGCATCATCATTGGTTGAATGTTTTCATGATGGAAGTAAATAACTTGTAGACACATTTGACTTCTGTATCATAGGCTCTTTAATGGCGCTCAAGTACTTCTGAGTCCCAAAGGTCAAATTTTATTCTAATTGGTTTAATCAGAACCCAGTCAACGGATTGGTCAATACCCAGTCAATTGGGTTGACTATGCCATGGTTAACAAAAGTCCACATATATGTTCCATTATATATGAATTGCTCATGCCATTGATAATAACATTTAAACTATTAGCATATGAGCCCAAAACATATTGTTAACCCTAAAATTGGAAATTACATTCACCAACTTTAGTAATCATAAAACAATAGTAAACATTTCCGATGATTATGAAATTTTTACACTAACTTCGTAATAACTTTCCACAAACATAACAAATTTTCAATATCAGTCTATTATACCTTTGAGTAAAAAGTTATCCGTTACGCCGTATGACTGTTCTAATTAGCATTTCTGTGGACACAGTTGGAAATATAACATACCTTTGAGTATTTCCATGGTTTGATCTTTATGAAAGATTTACAGTAACGCACCAAGAATAATATACAAAACATACAAAAAAAATCATAATCCAACGGTTGACATTGTCAAAACTTAGGTTTTTCTACGCTGTTAAATATTAGGTTTTTTTCTGAACGTACACAGTTTTATAAAACGAAGGCTTTGGGGATTGCATCATATTCCGAGTGGATGGAAAGTTTAACACAGTAAGTAATGACTGATTGGGTTGAACCTATTAAATTTTCATGAAAACCTAACGGTGAAATATCTATGTTTTATAATCATACATTTGTGGAACCCTAATATATACTACGAAAACGAAATTTTTTTGTTCAAAAAGAATACATGGTAACGCATCCATGATGATAAAAAAATAGGATCAGAACCACGCTTAACTTCAAGGAATAATCCACAACCAATCTTGAACGAAGAAAAAAAATGCAACGGTTGGTAGAGTCGTGCATGATAACGTATTGTAGGAGAAATATAGAGAAAGTAAACCGGCAAAGAAAAGTTTCTATTCATCAGTATATTAGGGTTACATGGATACAATATATATATATATATATATATATATAAGGGAAACACTAGGTAACTAAATGGACCGCACATCCATGGGTCGTAGGCCCAGTAACATTTTTTTTATTTCTTTTCTTTAACATATTTTAATTGTTATTAAAATGTTGTTGTTACATGGTAATGGTACGGACCTAGCAACAAGTTATGCTCCTACACTTTTATGGATGTCTAGCTCTTTTATGTGAAAAAGAAAATTTCCTACCATCTTATTAACATCATAAATGGCTAAAAAAAAATCACAATTGTGTACAATTTTACATAATTTTATTAAAAAATCAATAAATGATAGTCACTATGAGTGATGATACACGCTATGACTAATTTATGTATCTATTTCCATTTAATTCAATCAAATATTTCTAATTAATACAATCAAAATATCCACAGTTCTAATTGATTCAATCAGATATGACTGGTTATCATCTAAGTTAATCCAGTTGTGTCTAGCTTTACATAATTTAATAAAAAATCATTGGATCACAGTCATTATGAGTGATAATACTCGATGTGACTAATTTATGTATGTATTTCCATTTAACTAAATCAAAATATCCATAAATTTTCCATAAGATTACTCGACCATACTCTTTATGACTGAAAGTTAATCGAAGAATTGAAAGCTAACTAGTTAATCTTTATCGCAAAACTAAAAATACATCCAATTCATATTGAGTGTGTCCTGAACCATAGTGAACAAACATCGTCTGAACAATTCTCGAATGATCTCTCGGAGAATTTTGGGATATTAATTCATATGATTTTTGGAAATTGAAAGTAACTCCACTTGTGAATCCGAATAATGAAAGCTAAATCGTATCCACTAGCTAGTTGATTTTCATCACAAAAATAAAAATACATCCAAATGATATTGACTCCATAACCATAGTGTATAAACCTCGTCCGAACTATTTTCGAATGATCTCTCAGAGAATTTTGGACTACTAATTCTAAATTTGGAAAATTGAAAGTAACTCCATTAAAAATACATCCACTTCATATGTATGTCCATAGCCATAGTTAACAAAACTCGTCCGAACAATTTTCGAATGATCTCTCGGAGAATTTTGGGCTACTAATTCATTTAAATTTTGAAAATTGAAAGTTTTTACTCCACAATTTTGGGCTACTAATTCATTTAACTAGTTAACTACCATCACAAAATTAAAAGTACATTCATGAAATTGAGTATATATGTTCCGAACCATTGATCACAAATTTTGTCTAATCAATTTTCAATTGATCCTCATCGGAAAAATGAAAGCAAATAAAATTTAAGTGAGAATTGAAAGTAATTCAAGATAAAATAAAACAGGAAAACATCAAATAAACAGTAGCATTCAGTGGTAACTTTGACTTTATCTTAGGCGAGATCATCTCGTTCACAATCACTAAAATAATCACTGTGATCACTATCACTGTCATTATTTAGATCGTATTTATCACCGTCAGCTGTACTTCTAATCACCTCTTCCCCTCCAATTTCATTTCGGGTCCAACTCCCAAAGTCTTGGCCAATTTCAGCTGCACTGGTTACATTATCTGTGTGGGATGAATCTTCTTGGATGAGCTCAACTTCCGGTGTCCCCAAACTGTAGTGATACCTTGCCTGCATTTTAAGTACAATTCGGCGATTCTTATCATTATTGTCCTGAAGATAAAAAACTTGATGTGCTTGCTTTGCAAGAATTAAAGGTTGATTTTTGGCTATGGTTCTTGTGAAATTCAACGACGTAAACCCAAATGCATCTCGCTGCTTCTTTCTCGACGTAAATCATAATAAAATTTGCAAAAGAAACAAGTACCCAATTCAGACTTGGCATCATAGAAATGACCAGGTAAGCTGATAGTGTCCGTAAGCAACACACCATAGTTGAAATAGCTCACTGCTACCTTGACAGTGAGAAATTATAGTTTAGTACTAGACTTGAGTACAGGGTCGATTCATATTAGTTTTCATTTCAATCATTAAGAAGCAAATAATATAACTAGCATGATTGGAGAAAGAATATTCTAATACAAGAGTAAAAATATGCATTTCCCAATCCTTAGATCCATTTTTGTAAAATGATATTTAGGTCCCACAACTATAAACGCACATTACAGAGGAGAACTATTTCTCTACCTAGTAATCCAAGGGAAAATCACAGAAATGCGCAACTATGTGTCCTTATGATGGAAATTCAATAAGAAATGTCTAAAGTACACAGTACATATCGTATCTGCAATTCTGCAGAATTGCAGCTTCGTCGTGCTTCACATTTCAGGCCATATCTCACTACATATAAATCGGAACAGGACACTTAATATCTCGTTTAAACCGCCGTTCAGAGGACTTTATTTGATCAGAAGAGATCTTAAGCTAATTCTATTTCTACGAGGGTCGAAACTGTTGCCAAACAGGTCCGATAGAAAACCGGTTAGTCCAGTTTCAAGATTTCCCAGCACTGCTGTGCTATGTTTGAGAAGCCATAATTTCTAAACTAGAGAACCAAACTAAGCGTTTTATATCATTTTGGAAAGAACACGCAACCCTCTACATATTCTTAGAAGAAATCCTCACCTAATTCAGAGTCCAGATGGCCCCTAAATCACGCGGAAAAACCGACACAGGTGCTGAATTGTAGGTACTCTCTACTTGGCAACACCAGGGCCTAGCATTGGCGTTCCTACAGGAAGGATGATTAACAATCCCGTTTGCTCATCATAGTTACATATGCTTTCTAGCATGGAACCCCTTAATAATCCTTCTAACGCAACCTTCAACTTGAAACCATAATCTAGTCTCCCTCTCAAAATTTCCTTCACTGATGCGTATACACATCTAAAAATACAAACAGAGATACAAGGCATGGAAAAATTTAAAAGAGGTTGCTAAAACCCAAAGTATATCTAACACGCTAACTATATACACACGGACTTCATAGAATATTTTAACTGTACATATATAGTAGAGACATTAACCAATTATAAATGAAAACAATCAGCTGTATATCTTTCCAAAAAGCATGCCCAACTGTGCGAGGAATTTGCTTAGAAGTTAAATTTACACAGAGGATTCCCTCAAAGATTAAAAAAAAAAAAAGACCTTTCAATCTAGCCAACTAATGAACCAGCTGAATAATCCATTTCATTCATTCCAGTACGAAAATCATTATTCTTAGCATGCTCTTCCCAACTACAATCATATCATATCATGTGCAAATTCATTACAACTTCTGGAATAGCAGTTTCCAGATTGCCAAAATCTAATAAGTAATCCGTATAGAAATTAAAAGTAGGTGAACTGTTGCCATTTGGGGACAACCCTTATGAGGAATCCATTATTCAAAGTTGATTGCAAATATTAACTAGCACCTGAGATATTGACTTATGTTGGCACTCCCAAATCCTGGTACCACTATCAAACCATCTAGTTCTACCAATATTTATCACAAATATGGTGATATAATTGCAACAAACTATCTTAACCAAGATCTGTTAGAAGTCTGACACCACGTAAGTATACCAAGTCATTTCATACCATGTTCCTTTTTCTGAGGATAAGACATGATTTCATCTTAATTTTTTATAAAAATTAGAACAAAATCCTAAATCCTCTCTAATCCAAGTCTTTGCATACCAAATTTGTTCTTAGCAATTAAAAGTAAAACCAAAAACCCTTAATCAGGGAAATCAAATTGCAAAGGTGGATAAGAAATTGACAGGGAAAGCAGGAGGTTGGGAGAAAACATACCTTTGTGCAGAGATCTTTGCTGCGAGGAATACCCTGTTTAAGGATGGATTTTTGAGATTTCTTTTTAACTCTGCAAGATTGGGAAGATCACCCTAAGGCTCAATTATTTCAAAAACATCAAAAATCAAACACTAACAAACAAAAAATGGATTTTGGGGATGAAAATAGCTCTCTGACCTAAGAAGAAACAAACCCAAATCTAAATCTACAAATTTAGAAATAATCGAACTTTAACAAAATTAAAAAACCATAACTTAATTTTCGGTAAACAAAGAACCCCTTGTAATTAGTTCATCGTTCTGCTGTTTCAGAAAGACTAACTTCACTGGGTTTTTATTGTTGGTTTTCTCCGCCGAATGAAGTAACACGATTTTTTTTTTTTCGTTTTTTATTATTAATTTCGGAAACTCATTAATCGATAAAACTATTGAAAAAAACAAAAGATTATTTAAAAAATATTTTTAGCCTCAAAAAGGGTATTTAAAATATATTTACATTATTTTAACTTGTTGCCACATCTATGTGGCTAGAAATTAAGCTATTGCGTCTTCAAAGAATAACATGAGGAAAAAACGTTTTGCCTCATTTTTTCACATGTGTAGCAAAAAATCTTACTTAATGCCACACCTGTTATGGCGTGAGGCTAAACCCTCCCCTATTGCCACATTATTTATATATATGTGGCAACATAGTGAGGCAATAGACCCATTTTCTTGTAGTGGTAGAGGTAGCAATTTGCCGAGTCTGGCATTTGCAAAATTTAGCTGCGTAAACATTTTTAAGTGGGAGAAAAACGGTTTAGTCCAAAAATACGTCTAAAGTTGTAGATTAGTCCATCCCGAGTTAACTAGGTACGGCTTAGTCCAAAAATTATTTAAAATATGAGAAATACACAAACCTCTCTGATTTACAATTTAGTTCAAAATGATTTATGGAGATGGAAGCAATTTTAAATAATATAAAAATTGTTTAAAAACAATGTATCTTTTGCACTATTAGTCCAAAATTCACGAACTTTATATATTCGGAAAGTTCTTTCCGAAATCTACAAAAAGAGTACGCATATAACTATATAATTTTCAGTTTTTTAAACAATTTAATTGTCTCTTTAACTAATGTGTGCAAAAAAAAAAAAATCTCAAACTTATACAATCAGTTTTCTACATGTGCACCATTTTCTACACACCTACAAAACCTGCATGAAATTAGTCACTCATACACGGACTGAGACCTACTTCTTCATGGGAAATACAACACCCCAGCAAAACATGCATAAAACCAATTATTTATAACCGAACACAAATATACTTTTCATGGAAAATACACTAGTGCATTAATATATACACCCTTTCAAATCATGCATAATATCTATCATTTGTATCCACACCAAAACCTTCTTTATCATGTGAATTACACCGGCGCTCCAATATGTACACCCCTACAAAATATGCATAAAATCAATTATTCATAATCACACACAAACCTAGTTTTTCATGGGAATTACACAGATGCACCAATACGTACTCATATATAAACCATTGTATGCATAGCAAAGGACAAACAAGAAGGCTACATTGGTAGTGTTGGTGAACACGAAGGCTAATCCTCCACCCAAAAAATCAATAAGAGTTGATGTCCAAGAAGAGAGTGCTTCGCTGATAAATTTGGATAAGTGCTATCTCCAAAGACAACCAAATGTCCACTGAAAATTCTTGAAATCGTATCACCGATGCAAAGAGAAGAGATTTCATAATTAAATTGATAGAAGTAACATGAATTGAAACAAATGGTTAAAAGTTGGAAGGATCTTAAAAAAGGTAGAGTTGATAAGCGATTTAATCTGCGAACTGATTTTTTTTTTTTTTGATCTGTGAACAACTCGTTATAGCAAAATGTTTCTTCCCCGATGATAGCATGAAGACTAAGAAAGATAAAGCAAGGTTACTCAGGACTAATACATTCCAACAATAGAAATATCCCTATGAAGATATCATTATGCTACTATCTTTTTGTTGTTGTTGATGATTGATTATCCACATCCGAAGCCATGACCGATGGATCGATTTTTGAGGCGGCATCAAACAGGGACGGAGATGGTGAGCAATAAGAAACAAGATGTTGCCCTAGAAAAAAATGACGACACAATAAGTAGTAGGGGTAAATATATAAATTTATTAACACCTTGGTTACACCAACACACGAAAGTGTAGCATTTTACTGCTCTTTTTCCTGCGAGCATATTTTTTCCTTGTGACTTTGAATCACTGGGAATATTTTTAGCCACGCACCATTTAATTTGGGTTAAGAGATATTTTGAATACGGATCATGTGTCACAACAAGGATAAATTTGTAAAATTTTAGATCAGGCATGTTTGGGTAACAATAAAGGTAACTGGCACTGGCACTGGCAACAATAAAGGACATCGATACCCATGAATCAACTGGTGCATATCCTTAAAGGTAACACAATCACCATGGTACATCATCACATTGATCGACATGAGACAACACCAGGTGATGCATCAAATACAGAGATGGAAACCAGCATGCTGATGAGTTAGCAACCAAACCTGCATCAGACACAAGACAGTTCCTTAGATTTTCAGCTCCTAAATCATTATAACTTAACCATAACTATAATACAAACACCTATTTGGTAAAATTTATAATTATATAAATTGAAAATGATTGTAATAAAATAAATTTTAACAAGCACCTATTTAGAAATAATTGATTATCTTCGGAATATAAATTAAATGATGGTAAGCATCTTTCTCGAAACATATAGTACAAATACAAACAAACACCCAGACACGCATGTACTCAAGCATGGCATACACAAACATAGAGTGCAACAACCATGTGTGGGAAAAGAAACTAAACTTAGAAGCAAAAATAAGTACAAATCTCTGGCCTAACTAGACATATAAACGTGTTTGGTGGTATAGCTAAGCTCAAATATTGCCTGAGACTGCAGAATATGTTAAATATCTGCAATAAATACCGACACGGCGATAGTGTCCAAACACATCGATATGACTACGGATAAGAAACTCAGAAGGAAGAATGCACATTGAATGGAACATACACAATTGTATTGTATCTTTCACCTGTACCCAACTTCCCTGAAGTCCTTCACAAATTGAATTGTATCTTTCACCTGTACCCTTTTTTCCACTTGGCTTTTCTTGGTCACCTGTCATATAACCAAAAATAAAATTGATGGAAAGGTTAATATTGTAAAAACAGTATTGACATAATGTACAACCAGAAATGACATTATACCTTTTATCAATATTTATCAGTGTACTATTGCAATATTTATCATTGTTCCACGGCAAACATGAATTATAGCATATCATCTACAAAGTTCACCTAATCTATCTTCCAATTGTTTATTGATTGATGTGAAAAAGCACTCTAACAAAAATGTGCATCCTTAATATAAAGGCTACAACATTTTGAGCCAAAGTACATATAGACTTTTGACTCTTACTCCCAAATCTCACTTAGAGAGGGATAGGTGCGAGTACTGGAAATTGAAAAGCTCACCAAAATCAAGCTTAAAGAACTCCAACAAAAATCTGAAGAAATATCTTTAACAATTATCAGGATTAGCTTATGAAGATTATAAAAGTTCAAAGATGCAATTAGCATTAAAAATGTTGACTACCTGAAAAGCAGAATTGGAAGTAGTCTCCTAATTAACAAGATGAGGATCGGAGCCTACTGACAAATTCTCATATCTCCAATGTCAATTCCAAACCTGTTATCACACAACAAACCATCAGTCATCCATAAACAAACAAATAAAGAAAAAACCAAGAGTAAATTGACCAATAAACTGGGAATAAAAGGAAAGATTAAACCTGTGGATTCGAGATCTGTATCTCTGAAGTAACTTTTCATGATCTTCTTCAATTATCATTTCCTTTATGATTAATTTATTATGTACTCCTAAATTAGCTTAGGGTATTGATTTTGACGACTGATTAAGGGTTTGAGTGACCTGCTTCATAATCAGCTTGCCCTTCGAATAAATCTTGAGATTATCAAGTTTATTTTCGTGATATTGAAAAGTCGCGAGAACTTTTATAATTTCACGAGAATATAATAATAAACTTGTAGGAAAACTTTGATCGGAAGAAATACCTCTATGAAGACACCATTATGCTGAGAGGAGATATCATTATGTTGTTGTCATCTTGGTTGTTGTTGATGATCCATTATCAACATCAAAAGCCATGATAAATTGATTGAGATCTGTGGTGGTCTTTTAAGGCGGCGTGAAACAGAGAAGGAGAGTGAGTAAGAAACTAAATAATGATGCCCTAGAAAACACCAAATGACGACCCCAATAAGAGTTGTAAGGGTAAATAGTCGGAACAACCGAAAAGTTAATTACACCTTGCGTACACCGTTTGGATGTGAGCAAAATTGGAGTATTTTCTCATGCTATTTGAGTATATTTTGAATTAAAAAGCAAATCTCGTCACAAATTAATGTGACACGATAATGATGGATTGAAATTTTTAGATCAGAAGGCATGTAATCGTTGCTAGCTCAACTGCGAATTCAATTCCAACATTCACCTTGGAGATTCAAAGATTTTAAGTAGGGGATTGTTGATTTGATATGACAGCATTTGCTGGACACAAATGAACACGATTTAACTTATATATCAAAATACACATAAATGCAGTCATCAAATCACTCAAACAATCATTCCCGAGTTTTCTTAGCACTTTAGTTCGCAAATCATAACAAAGACAGTTCCATCATATTGACATTAGAACTTGATTGCTCTTTGTAAGTTTGGCAAACGGAGTATATGTTGCATCCATGGGGATGGTATACTAAATTTCTTTCTCCATTTCCAGAAGTCGGTTGAACTCATATCCTCTAAGAAAATCAAAATCTTCAATTGAAAACAATCCAATCAAAATGTCCAAGATTTGCACTCGGATGGCACAAACGATCCTACCGTTCAACTTTACCTGTACGGATTACTTATCAGAGCCGTTTATAAGACATTACGGTCAGTCTAAAACATGGGTGAGCCGTTAGATGAAATAAGAAAATTAAAAATCAAGGGTAATAAGTAAACCCTAGACTAAGGGGGCAAATTTTAAGCATTATATAAGCAGTATAGTTCTTTTCCACCAGAGTAGATCCAATCTGTGTAGAGAAAGAAAGAAATCAAGCCCTAATCCTAAACAAACAACAACAACTATCTGATCTCATCTCACCTATGATTGATTGTAACCGCAACCAAACAATATTATGGCAGATCGATGCCTCGATCAATAGCGTCATCATCACCAACAGATTACATCCGCACTATGATTTTTCCTCTCAGATCTCAAATCTTGACAAACTCATCCGCTCTTTCAACTGTGAGTTTCTGGTTAATCTCGCCTTACAGGATGAAATTAGTTAATTGGGCCGACCGACCGGAGGGCCCGAAGGGAGGGAGACCCTTTTATGGCCACTTTTTTGTCAATTGAAGGGTAACACAAATTTAAGAAAAAGATTGAAAAGGAATATTCCTTATAGATTCCCGTCACAAATTTTATTATAATTCCTTATGTATCCTATTTCTTTAAGGGTATAATTGGTAACCAAACTTTAAAATAACATATCTAAAAATCCGTGCCTTGGAATTTTACAAATTTTATCTCGTTGGAAAGCTAATAAAAAAACCTATCCAACGAGCACAAACAATAATATCAAATTTAGATTTTTTACGAAAAAATCGGAGGTATTTATCATTTTAGGCACAATTTTGAATATAAATGTATATCCTTTATGCACAAAGAATACATAATACTTTATGTAACCATATTTTGGTTTATTCATCAACTAATTTTCCTTTGCAACTAATAAAATAATGTACTCTTCCCGTTTCAAGAAAGTGATATTCTCACTTTAGGCACAAATTTTCTTTTACAGTCCAATTGCAGCAGTGTTTCTTTTTTTCTTCGGTCGGCCCTCCCCACCGTGGCAACGGTCATCTTGTAGAAGTCTAGATACATTCAAGAAAATATGCATTTATTATGTTTTTTTTTTTTTTTTTCGTAATGAGATCTGCTACCTTAGTTGTTTAAAGGTAAAATTTACATAAGATTCAATCTTTCTTCATATTGCCTAACACATCTATCCAAAAGTATCAAATCTCAATTTGTTGCGTAGAATCAGTGAACAACCTTATTGGTTTGCGTTGAATGTTCAAATTGTCAAAGCATCTCTTTCGTCTCCTTGTTAAGCAATGACCAATCTCCATTGGATTTTTCCATGCATTCAAGAGAACTATTCTTGTTTCAACTTCAGTTGACAGATATAGGTGTGTTCACAATAAAAGCCGCTCCTTGGCTCCTAACAATCGCTTCCAGCTATATTGCCTGAGAATCCAAATCAAAGAATTTCATCGGCTAAATCCTTCATTGATTTGTAATATGACTTGCAGGACACTGATGAACTGGAGCATACACGATTTAGCTTATCTATTCTGAACATGTAACCACAAAATTTTCATGTTGGTTTATGGACCTGACCTCGCCAACATCATCTCATTTGACACGGTGATCATGAATTTCTTCCTTATGATATTATTGTTCAGGTCTAACAAAACCTTCATTAAAACAACCAAGGGAGATCCATCGCTTCTCAGCATAAATCAAGTAAAAATAGTTATGGTCAACGTAGAACAATTGAGAAACGAAGGCGTTCCTAAATCTGATATTTGTATGTATCTAATCATGGGTTTAAGAAATTAAGAAATAGATTTCTCATCGGTAATTCAGTGTCCCCATAATTAAAATATTTTTTTTATCCTTGTTTATTTCTAAACTAGAGTTATATATACATGTTCCTGAGCTGTTTTTATCTTTTCTGGTCTATGACTTTGTGGTAAGTTGGGGGCAGGGGAATCAATGATTAAGTGGCTTTTGTGATTTGTATGAGACAGTGGAGGTGAGTTTTTATTTATAGAAACTCTTCTAGTATAGTAGGCATACCAAAATCGAGAGCTCTGAACTTCCATTACCTCCATTTTCTCTACAGAATTAGTAGTCCTTAGGAACTTTCGTGGTGGTTCTCCCCTTTGCTCTGAATCGACATATCTTTTCTTGGAAACATTTTCTTCAACCCATTGCTCATCTGTTCTCACAACTACTCTAAAACTTAGGGTCTGAAATGGGGAAGAGGAGATCTCCACTTCCGAGTTATTTATCTTGTGCCTAGAAATAGCCTGGCTCCCCCCCGTTTTCTTTTAAAAGTAGAGGAGAAAATTTTGTTACTGCATCAGTTGTATGATCTAGTGAATTTCCCACATACCCTAGCTTTGAAACCGTCTTCTTAATCTTCTCCTCAAACTCACTACCATTCTCAACTGGCCAGTTCTTTCTTTGATGATTTGTTTCTTTATTTTTCCCGCATTCGGCTCTAAGATCCATTTGGTACCTGAGGTTGGGTGTGATTTTTAGAGTTGATGGCTATTGATACACCCAACCATCTCTAGTGGGAGTTCTACCGGTGACCCCTTCCTTGGAATTTGATCGAACAGGTTGAAGGCTAACGAAAAAAATTAAATGATTGTTGCACCATTACTTCGGAAAGACTCCATTAACTCATAAACAACTAGATGACCGCTACCATGGTGGGATGGCCGACAGAAAAAGTTGACGCAAAACTAAATTTTGTGTTCACAATTTAGTTCCGCCGTAGGGTGAAAATATTAATTTTCCTAAGACGGCACAAAGGTATAATTTTTCCAAAACACGACGCGAAAGTATCATTTTTCCAGACATATAGGCCATGGTATATTTTTTTACTTTGCAAACAATTTGATGGTGATTCAACACCATATGTTGTGCTTTTCATTTTAAAATTAGTTGTTTTTATACTTAGTCAATCATTTTATTTTTCTTGTAGTTCTTTTCAAAAAATTTTAAGATATGTCTAATTTTAATCTATGCCTAATTTTTAAGGAGAAAAGATGCAAAATTTGGAGAATAATAAAAAATTTGAAAAACAAAAATTTGATATCATTGTTTGAAATACGTAGCTAATTTAAAGGGCCTTCCAAATATATAAAATTTATAAAAATACGACTTGTAGTTTGAAATATACGATGTTTTTAAATATATAAAAAATGCATTTACTGTTGTGCCCTTCCTTTTTGGTTTATTTACGAAAATGTCTAATAACTTATTCCCATCCTCTTTGGTTTATTTACGAAAATGTCTAAACGAAAAAAAGTAAAATTTGATTTAGAGGGGCAGTGTCATCTTTTCATCGTTAAACCAAATCCAATCTTTTTTGTATAAATTGGAAAAAATATCACGCATCACATTGACACAAAGTCACCATATATAAGATCCTCCCTCGCTTCGCTCGGTTGGCCCAATAAGGCTGACTAACCACCAATAGAGCTTGAGAGTAACCTTAAAATTTGACGGGATAAACTTTGGTTTGTGGTGAGAGTGACCTTAAAATTTGACGGGATAAACTTTGGTTTGTGGTCTTCTCTGATCAAAGGAATTCATTTTACAATCACTCAACAAGATCTATTAGCACAAGTATGCCACGGATATGAGTCCCATTAACCTTCACTTTCTTTGACCGAAAGTTTTACTTATTTATTACCACGACCAAACGAAAACCCTAAAACATATTCCTCTTCGTCTCCATTTCCAGATCCCTTCTTCCCTCCGGAACGCCGTCATAAACAAACCAACAATGGCATCATGTAGATCGATGATTATAGGTGGTGGTTTCGTCTGGCAATGTGGTGGCAGAATAACAAACAAGAACACCCAAATTGAATTAATCCTTGCAGCAATATGATATTTCCTCTCAAGTAGATTCCAGCCAACGATGAAGGGAAGAGATTGCGTAACCAGCATCTCCAAATTACTCAAGGTTTTAGCTGATAAGGGAAATGATGGTGATAGCAACAGCTTCAAGGTAATTGAGAGTACGGCTACAGCTTCAAGGTAATTGAAATGTGTATGTATATCCTTGTTTTCATTCATATTAACATTTGAATCAATTGAATTGATTTTATATTGGTTTCATGCTTTAATTTTTTACATCAAATCAGTTGCATCTCGACCTTATCTCCCATCAATTAATCTGCCATCATAATATTGCAACCCAGGATGTTAAGAAGACAGTTTAAGCTATCATTTTCCAATTGGTCAGTCAGGTGTATCGCCCAAAATTTGGAAACCAGAAATATTTCAATTGACCTTTATCTAGATGGTTAACCGGAAATGTTGATACTGATGTTGTGCGACAGTTACACCCAAGTCCAAAAGGGTGAACAAGACCTCTGCAATTGATCGTTAGGAGTTGTATGTAATCTAAACATCAAAATGGTAATGAGCCCCAACAGACACTAAAATATATTCATCAGACATTTGAGTTGCCATAGGATTCCTGTAATCAGCTTTCTAATCTATCTTGTATATTAGCTAGGTTTTTTTCCCACTATTCTTGGAATGAAATCATAAGACATTTGGGTGTTTGTAAAGGTTTAATATGTGTACTAATGTGGTGAAATTAGGGAACTGGATAGTTACTCTGTTTCGAAAAATTAGAATAGCAGCTTTATGAAACTCATTTCAAAATAATTTCGGTTTGGCTCAACTTTGATATAATTGCACTGTTTTGGATAATTTCAACTTTCAACTTGTTAACTGAGCAAGTCTTATGGTGGAATCCATCCTATTCCAAGTGTGGAAAATTCATGGAATGTCAAGTCTAATGGCTTCCAAGTTGGTGTTTTCCACACAAAATCCAAGAAAGGTTCCACGGTTTGGTGGAATGGTGCGTGGAATCCATCAAAAACACCAATAACAATAGCGTTGAACGCCAATAAGAATAGCGTGGTAGAGGACAAAAATGCCAATATGATTGGCACTGAACGCTAATCAAAATAGCATAAGTCAAGCGCTATTGACATTGGCGTTCAGCGCCATTAACATTAGTGCTATTAGTAAATTGATACCCTTATCAAGTATCGGTCAATGTCCTTGTTGTTATCAGTTTGTGTGTAAAACCAAGAAAATGGTACTCTTAGATGTACAAAAAGTCAAGGGAAGAGACACGCAAACCAATACCCGTGCTTGTTTTATTTATCGACAACAGCATGCATGATACACACAAAAAGAAAAGTAAACCATTTCATCCGCCACCAATAATTCTTACGTGTAATTAACTGGGGAAGGAAGGGTGGATGCCGTACTGGGTAAAAAATTTAAGAAACGCTATTAAGAATGGCGTTTTGCGCTATTAACAATAGAGTTTTGACCGTTGACTTGAGTCAAGCGCTATTATTATTAGCGTCTCTAAGCGATATTATTATTAGCGTTTTACGCTATTCTTATTAGCGTTTTCCGTGTTCCACCATTAGACTTGCGCTTCCATCCATAGTTCCAAATGCTGAGGTGGCAAGGAAGATGGAAGATGGATGGATTCCACCATAAGACTTGCTCTTAATATGAACTGCTTTCTTGGAATTGAAATATGAGATGCTGCTTCATTGGTAGTGGAATAATGATATACTAGTGTATTTAAGTTTCTCTTTCTAACCTTTCACGATTACCATGGAGCAACCCACAACCTTCCTGGCCTTACCCTCCGATTCGTCTTTGTCTTGCATGCTACATTAACCTACCATAAAAAAATTAACTCTAAAACTCTCTGTTTACATTAATTTTCTTGCTCAAGTTTACAACTGAGTACATTGCTGCCTATTTATAGGCTACATATACCGACCATAACACACTCTGGTTTTCTCTAGAGTTTTCTTTTCTCAGTCACCCATTACAACCGTCTTTGACTAACACCACAACATTTTTTATAATAATGCAGGCCAAAAATTACAGATTTTGGATCAAGATCTTCATGGGGAACCAAAGTCAAGGATTTGTGGAACTTTGCCAGTTTCATGTCATACATTCATGGGAACATTTTTTATAATGCATTGGGATCAGGCTTGGATATTGTGCTAAATTGCTTCTCTGTAAACTTCGGGACGTTTTTATTTCGGTGTCTTAATCGTAGTGGTGCTACATATTATGGACATCAAATTCAACCATATTCTTGGCAAAATTTTGTCTTCAAGAATTTAATAATTCAACCACCAGTAGGTGCGTAGCTTTATCGCTTTCAGTCTCAGTGAATGACTTAGATTAAATTAGGTGTGTTGGCATTATCTTAGTCAATGTCTAGCAAGTAACAATTAATTCGATTCGACTGTATTCTCTCCTCTCCATCTTCAAAAGGATATCTTATGCATGTGTTGCCACCAAACACCTTAACAACCACATCCACATTGATCCCACCATTTCCATTTTAAGTTACAATATCAAAAGAAACTCACTTAAATATTTCAGCTCAGCTACATTGTTTCTCTTTCGCTCTGATTAAATATTTTGTTAGCATTAGATGATCGATGTCTGTTAAAAGAAGACAGTTTAGGGTAAGGTGACTTAGATTCTGTTATTAACAGAATCTTTCAGCTTTGTTGCCTGCAAATCTCTCTATAAAACAGAGATCATAACTCCCCCCACGACTACTATTACCACCTTTACTCTCTTCTAAACCGATCCTTCAACTAATCTCTTTCAATCTTTGTAAATTATAATTACATCTATCTCTCTAGCTAGCTAGCTAGATTTATGCAAAATGACAATGAAAATGAAAAGAAAAAAAACAACCCTGTATTATTAATGTTGAACCTAAAGTTGGTATGAGAGGTCTCGGAAAGCCTAAAAGGTAATTATAGATTTATTTTCATCCACTACTGTTTCCTGATTTTCTTCTTAATTATGATCAAAGAGATATTTGTTTTTCTGATAATCCTATGTATTTCTTCAAACATTTATTTAGGTAAGGAATTGTACCGGTGAACTTAGTACCATGGGATCGGTCCCTAAAGAAATCTTTGTTGGATTTTTGAATGGTGTGCTAGAAGAATCGCGTCGAATCCATAATGAAGAGAGATTACTTACTGAATTGGATGCCAATGTGAGGTGATTTAATTCCATGCATTACGCAAAAACATAGGCCATCGATATCCAAAATCCGAAACTTGAAGTTTTTGTTTGTTTCTCAGGTCATGGAGTGTGTTTGTGTAGGCTATGTCATCAGAAAACAAACAAACAAAAAAAAAACACTCATTATCTATAAGCCATTATATGTTTGGTAATTGCATAGTTTGATTAAATAAATGGCTTCAAAAACAAAAAACAACCTATCAAATATAAGTATGAATGCGAAATGGCCATCAAAAACTTGGATTTCGTTTTCCGGGTTAATGGAGTGCTTGTGTTGTGTGTCTAAGCTATGCAATAAACCATAATATCAAGAATTGTAATAATGAATCATGACCAGAAAAAATATGTGTGTTGGTAGCTAAATGTGGTGATGTTATGATACCGCATCTAATATTTTTGGTTATGTGTGTAAAAGTGATTTTAGTAGTGCTAGGGAGCATTTTCCTTACCATGTCTTAGATCTGTTCTCTAGTTTTCCAAAAAAAAAAATCGATAAAAGTGATTTCTTGCAGGATGCTTTCACACACACAAAAAAATAACAAAATAAAAATAAAAAATTATTGTAAAACTCACCCTGAGTAACCACGTTGGCCCGCCTCAACAAGCTTCCGTGCTGAATCCGACTGTTGTCGATACTGAACCCTGAACTATGACTAATTGGCTCATGAGTCAGTATGCCATGCCTATGAGTCCCATTAACCTTCACTTTCATTGACCAAATTTTTTTACTTATTTATTACCACGACAACAAAAACCCTAAAACATATTCCTCTTCATCTCCATTCCCAGATCTCTTCTTCCCTCAAGAACGCCATCATAAAAAAACGAACAATGGTGTCATGTAGATCGAAGATTGTAGGTGGTGGTTTCGTCAAGAAAGTAACTAAAAAAATCATCAATTTCTACAAACCATGATTTTCCAACCCAACCTAGCAACTAAAAAAATAGTTTGATTCGTAGATTTAAACAAAGTAAGAAAATAATTAAAATCCAATAATTCAAAAATTTATAAAATCACAGATCAAAGCAAACTTAATAGAGCATGTCAATCTAATTGATCTACTAAACACAACAACAATTATCAGAAATTACACTAAAGCAACAAATCTGACCCAACAATTTTCAAAATCTTCAGAGTAATCAAATCAAGTATCATAATCATGCTAAAGAGTATCTAAAATTGCAAACTCAAGCAAAGATTACTAAACTGAAGTGTTGACTTACCAAGACAGGGAGATTTATTAGATAGTTTTAATGCAATTGAAGCATGGGTCGTTTCGATTGTAATTGAGAGTACGGCTACAGCTCCAAGGTAATTGTATATCCTTGTTTTCATTCATATTAACATTTGAATCAATTAAATTGATTTTATGTTGGTTTCGACGGTAATCTGACTCAGGGGAGTTAAGGTCAGCTCCAGGTGTATCACCCAAAATTTGCAGTCCTACATTGTTTCTCTTTCGCTCTGATTAAAGATTTTGTTAGCATTAGATGATCGATGTCTGTTAAAAGAAGACAGTTTAGGGTAAGGTGACTTAGATTCTGTTATTAACAGAATTTGAGTTGTACCATAGAATTCATGTAATCAGCTTTCTAATCTATCTTGTATATTAGCTAGGTTTTTTTTCCCGCTATTCATGGAATGAAATCATAAGACATTTGGGTGTTTGTAAAGGTTTAATCTGTGTACTACTGTGGTGAAATTAGGGAACTGAATAGTTACTCAGTTTCGAAAAATTAGAATAGCAGCTTTATCAAACTCAATTCAAAATAATTTCGGTTTTGGAGAATTATAATAGGCATCTTTATGAAACTCGCTTTGAGATTTGAACTTGTCGAACTGTTAATATGAACTGCTTCCTTGGCAGTGAAATATGAGCTGCTGCTTCATTGGTAGTGGAATAATGATATACTAGTGTATTTAAGTTCCTCTTTCTAACCTTTCACGATTACGATGGAGCAACCCACAACCTTCCTGGCCTTACCCTCCGATTAGTAGGATGAATGAACATACTTCTGCTGACCAGAATATCCAGGCACTTGACTGATTTTCTGATCAATGTGCTGGCATCTTAGTAGTTTGAGTATGCCGTAAGTATGGTAAGAAACCCCACAAAGTTTTTATCCTTGGCTAAGTGATCTACACATTCTCTCATGTAAACAATGTGAATTGTAATAAATATTTTTATGGAAATGAGCTAATTGGGCTTCCTCATTTCTTGAGCAACAGTACATGTCTATTTGTATACGGAAAATGGGTCATTTGTCCAAAAAAATTTAAAACACGGTTCAAATGGACGAGTAAAAAATTTTATGGGTGAAATGGACAAAAAAAAAATAGCAAGGATGAAACTGGATGCATCCTGTGTAAAATAAAAATAAGAAAAAATATTTGAAAATGGGCAGCCTATTTTTAAATTTTTGTCTATTTAAACGATATCTAAATCTAACTGTCCATTTTACCCAGGAAATTTTGAATTTGGTCGTTTTAACCAATTTTGTGATTTGTATAATTGTTGTTGATGATCCGCTGTATAAATTGCACAGAACATGTACATTTTCCATTGCGGTCACTATTTGTTGCTTTTCATCCTTCAGTGTGCCGCACATGTCTATCTTGGTGTTATTGCTTTAAATTTCAACTCAGAATTCTTAAAAGTAATTTATCACTATTATATGAGTTGCAATGCCGTTTTAAGTGTTCCATTAAAATCTTGAAGCCGAGTGTTGTCTGAATATCTAACAGTTCTGGAATTCTGTCTCTTTTATGGCTGACTATATATGAGAATTCTTTTATTGATGAGACTGATCGTAGTTGGAAGGCATCTATAGAGCATAACTCTTGATCGTAGTTGGAAGGAATCTATAGGCATTTATTTATGCTTGTTCATTAGCGGTTATGGACTAATTCTTCACAACTGTACAGGAACAACTCTCAAGGCTTGCGTTGGATGCTTCACAGCCACCAGTTTGGAAGAAGCCGAAGCCTTAGCGTTAAGGAAGGCGGCTGAGTGAGCAACAGAAATGTCTTCCCAACTTTTTTGGATCAAAGGCTACTGCCAAATATTTATTTCAAGAGTTCAAGGAAGCCTAAGCACAATCAAATTGCAGAATGACGAAATACTAAGAGAGGCAAAACAACAACAGCAGAGAGACAAAAAACAGCTCCAAATTCTAATTTCCTGGGCTCATCTCTAGTAAGGGTAATAGAGTGACTGACAAACTAGCAAACAAAGCAAGGAAGTCTGGCCGGGATCAAGATTGGAACTCCAACACTTCAATGCCTAGTTACGTGTTAAAGTTTTTATTTTCATCCCAGCTTGTATATCCAATTAACATCATCTCCTGTTGCTGCTATGTGAGGAGCAGCCGACGTAAATTAATCAGAGCTTTGATTGCAAGCTCCTTCATTGACGGCAGGGCACCATTATAGATGCGTTGTAGCTTGAAGAGTGATGGTATTGCTTTACATAGATTGGAACCCAGCAAATCATTTGATTTTAATCCCCGAGCAGTTAATGAACCCTATACCGTCATAGGTTACATGTTTAATTTTGAACGGTTTCATGGTTCTGATCATAATAGGAGATATTTTGACGTCTTTTTCGAATGAAATGCATCTCATTTTCACGATGAGCCATAAATATAAAGACACTCGGAAATACTAGGGCCTGCATATCCGCAAATGGTATAGCATTTTCGCCTAGCAGAGCACCAGACGATCCTTTTCCGATAACAAACATACCGGCAGGCCTGCCGGAGACAAAAAAAATCTCTGATTCACAATAGACGAGATGTCACCCTATAGTAGAGAATTGAAAGATAGCAAACCCTTTTTATCTCATCTCATCTATCATTATTATTGACGATGGCGACCAAACAGTATCATGGATGCTTCTCAGCGCCAACAAATTATTTATTTCGGCATTATAATTTTTCCTCTCAAATATCTCAAATCTCGGTCTTCCTTATGCTTATCTTGGTAAACTATGCTTCAATATCATTTAGTGGTAGTCATCATCATCCAATTTCCCAAGAAAAAACCACAGTTTTGAAACAAACTAGTTTTTCCATGTGCTACTATCTCCTTATTTGGGTAGAGATAGTGAAAGTATAGACTCCCTAAATGGGTATGATGCAGGTTGGCAGGCAAATTTTAGAGCAGCTTCGTAGTAGTTTCCTAGTTGCTTCTCTATTACTTTTAAGTTTTGAGCCTTTTGTATAATTAAGTTCCCATTACTTCCACATTGTACCTCTTGCGGTCCAAAAATTCTTCCAACTCTCTAGATTATTTTTTCTTTCATCACAAACATGAAGTTTCCACCGGTGATGATTCTCTCCATGATCTCCTTCTTAGTTCTTTTACTTCCGTTACAAGTTGTTGAATCCTCATCTTTGAATCATACTACTTATTCTCTCAGCAACAAAACAAAAGGTAATTCATCTATATCTACTTATCTAAATCATACTTCATTTCTTTCTACTTCTATGAATGATTCTTCATAGGCCAGCAACCGAACAAGAGGTTCATATATTTCTCCATCTCTTAATGATCCTTCTTTCATTACCAACATCAGAAGAGGTTCATCTATTTCTACATTCTGGAATCTTTCTTCTAGTCGGTGGCTTTCTCCCTCCGGAAACGTTGCTTTTGGTTTTTACAGATTAGCATGTCCAGATTCTTCACCAGATTTCCCTGATCAACATGGAGTGGGTATCTACTTTGCCAAATCTCCATCTACAACCCTGGTTTGGTCAATTACTCGTTACAATGATAAACAATCTTTAGTTATCTTCACCGATGAAGGAAAATTGGTGCTTCGATCATTGCCAGATAACAAAGAGGAGCCCTTAATACCCACCATACAAGAACCAATTCCATATGCAATGATGCTGGATAATGGAAACTTTGTGTTATATGGTAATTTATCTCAAATTCTTTGGCAAAGTTTTGATTACCCTACTGATACAAAGTTTCAGATCTGGAGTTGATCTTATCTCTGGTAGAGGCAGATTAATAGTTAAGGAGATCGACGGCTCAGTGGCAATATATACAGAAGGCTCAGAGATTGTAATATCAGATGCGCTTGAGGGTTCACTGAGGAGACCAGTAATCCTAAGTTTAAGCACTGCTGGTGAGCTTTATCTTGTTGGTTCTGATGGTGTAGTCCTCAAATATATTTACCGAAACAAAAATCGACAACAAGAAAGAATTGGGAAGGAGGGTGTTTATATGTATAGAGCAAGACTCGATTCAACGGGGCATTTCAGTCTGTACAAGGAAAGAATTGACGGAAATGCAATTGATCATGAAGAATCTTCTGTTCAAGTAAAATCATGGCAAGTTTATCATATGAGTTTCCTTGAGAAATGCCTATTCGCAGTACTGGCACTTAGAGGTTTTGTTGCGCTGATAGTCTGTTTTGTTTGTTGCTCGTTATGTTGGGCTTTGCTTTTTCTTGTTTTTGCGGCTCTTTGCTTGTTGCTGGCTTTTATAAGCATATGGTATTAATATTTACATCTTGTTTTTGCGGCTCTTTACATCTTATTGCTGGCTTTGTTGCACATTATCCTTTAGAACATACATGTATTAAGATTTAGATCGTATAGTATCAATATATGTTTTTTCATGGGGACGTCTTTTCAATCTTTGGAGGATTTTAATTCATCAATCTATCATGATATTTACAACAATTTATTGTTAAACATTTGTTTCGTATTCATCAATCCAGTTGAGCTATTTGATGATTGGACTCAACATGTTATTTTCTGGTAACAGGGGATGAGAATCAATCTTTCCAAGGTTATGGCAAATGGCATTCGCCAGCAAAAATCCAAGAAACTGTAAAATATAGGTAACATCCTCTGCAACATCTTACATCCAATGAGCTCTTACTATTTGTAAGTAAATAGATTCATGACCGTCTTATATGCACGTAACGAAGAGTAACAAAATATCAGCATTCAGCTAGTACATTCATTTCCAATTTTTTGTTATTTTTTCATATTTTGCTCACTCTAAATTACAACAATAATTAACATAAGCCATAAAAACCTTGAAACAAAAACGAAGAACACAAAAGGAAGTCATTTAACAATTCGGTAAACTTTTTGTTGCATGATCTTGCCGATCGCCACCACTACAGAAAGTAGAAAGTACTCACAAGTTGTTGTCAAGGCACTGCTGCTTCCTCTTTTGAGGACCTAACTATTCAAAAGAGTCATCCGCATAGCCTCAAACTTATAACCGTCTTCAACAGATCTTTAATTGGAATATCGCCCACATGAGAGAAAGTCACCAAGAGGTTTTGCACCACTACAAGTCTGATTAGGATGATATATTCTTTGCTCCAACTTCACACTCGATGTGGTTTTCCTGGTAATGCACACTAAATCGGTGCAAAATAAGGAGGCTGCAGAGCCTCCAGAGCTGTTGGTCTCTTTTTTGGATCCCAACAACAAAGGGATTTAATCAGATCAACAGCCTCCGAACTAGCAGATGGTACTTGTCTCCCCAGTACTCGCATGATTTTGATTTTGTTAGTCTTTTGCTCTTTGCATAAGCGGAAAGTTTCGTTGCCAAGAGCAGCAAAGGTTTGGCAATGGTGTTGTGTACAAAAGATGTGAACACTGCATTCTTGGTAAGCTAAAATCACATCCAATCTATGTCATCGAACAACCCAAAGGGGCAAAAACTTGCTCCATTCTACTGCAAAGTCATAAGAATATCTAACAACTTTATCAAATATTGAAACATATAATGTCTACATTGTAGCATTAACATCTAGCACAAGTCACCATTTCTCAAAAACCACAATCAGTGATTAAAAATGGTGATATCCTATTACGGACTTGGATTGCCAAAACAATGATCAAATATTAAGATTGAGATAAAACTGAATTGGTGTTTGTCGCTGATCACCACTTTTACTACCCATATTACTACAGAAAATGAAATCCAGCGTCACATTGAAAAATGATTATCTGTTCACTTATAGAAGTTAACTGAGCTGTATTAAGGAAATGAAGGTGACGGATACAAACTACAATAGCATTTTTAAAGTTGAGCATAACTAAAATCTGGAGGACTTTTATTATTTTTGTGTTTTCTAAATTTCTCATTTTTCATCTTTTCACTGAAAACTTGAAGACCTACATCAAGAGGACAAAGGTAATGAAGTGTATAAAATATCTTACCTCTTAAAGTTTTCTTCTCAGGTTTTTGCTCATGTTCCAATTGGTTTCCTCCTATTGGTCCTTCACTCATCATTATCCCAAGCCCTTTTACTTGGTTTCTCTTGGTCACTAGCCATATATGAAAACAGTAATTATGTTTGGATACTAAAGATGTCAAATACTAAATGGACTGAAAAGTCATTAGACCTTTTGTCAACAAATGTTAGCAGAGCAAACTCATAAAACCATATTTATCAATATACTACCATAAAAGGCCACTATGCTTTCTATCATCACATGTTACAAGTTAAGTCCATCCAATCTATCTTTCAATTGTTAATTGTTAAGTCGAAATTCATGTCGTAGTTATCTACTATCCACCAAATTCCAACAGTTCTAGTTAGTTCTTAGGCATTGATAAAATTATGAAACTTGCCACTGCCATTCTATCCTTCATTGCTATAATAGGTTGATTGACTTGTCCAGTTCATTTTCACATTCTTTTTAGGAAGTCGCTTATTTGCTTATGAAATAAATGTTTAATTAGTACATACCAATCAGTTACTAGAAATAACCAAGCTACTAATAAACCTTAAAATGTAATGGAGAGGTGTAATAATACACTACTTACCTTTGAGAGGAGAAATCATTATGCAAGTGTCTTGTTTGTGTTGATGATCAGTGCAAACTGTATCCCCTGTGATTTGGGACCATGATACCAATCTTTATAAGACTAGTTTACACTGTCTGGTAAATCAAGTTATAAACATATTACCTGCTGCAATTTTTGAATGGCAAAATAGTTTTTCTTCAGTTGGTGTAATCATCCACTACACAAGTTACAATTCCAACCAAATCAAACCAAATGAAGTTTTAAAGAATAAAAAAATGCCACCCCAAACAAAACCCTTGAAATTACCCGAAGCATCTCAAAATTCCTCCTAGAAAAAAAAAAACCTTTAATATCTGGATGATTTCCGAGAAAACCCAATTTATTAAAATCGACTTTCAACAAAAGCTTTAAAAATGAACACCAGTGACATAGTGGTTTTAAACATTTTTAAAAAAATGTTTAATGATATCAAAATTGAAAAGATCCGAATAAACTTAATTGAATCAAGGTAAAATATTACCTGTGATCTAATGGTCCTACATCAGATTTCAGTGTTTCATTTTCCATCCAAGTCTGTGAGACGCCTTAAGTTTGAGAGAAGATATCATCATGCTGAGACCCTTGAGTGTTTGTTGATTATCGTCAACATCAGATGCCATGAGATCGATCGAGATATGTTGTGGTTTTTGAGGCGGGCGGCGTGAAACAGAGAAGAAAACAGGCAGGGAGGGAAAAATAAAATACTAAAGAGATTCCCTAGATAACACTGACGACTCAATAAATAGTAGGATAAATTAACAAAAGAACCAACTGAAAAGTGAATTACACTTTGGTTACACCCATAAGAGATGTACAAAAGTGGAGCCTTTTCTCCTGCTATTTGCATAGGGTCGCTTACAAAGTGTAACAAACATGTTTGGGAAAAGTTAATTACACTTATGTTTCCATTTAGTTTGTAATTAGCAATACACAAATTTAAACACTAAGTAGTACAAATCTAGCTACATGGTACTATGATACACAATTATTTGTTCATTTGTGCCATGTTCTCACAAAGCAACCTAGAGATCTTCTTCATTAACTACATGAGTTATTTAGTGTTTGGGTCCTAGATTTTGGTACCTCTTTGAGTTTGGGTCCTAAGTTTGTCCGTTTTAGTGTTTGACCAGTTAGTCAAACTAGTCAAATGGTCAGACTGTTAGAATCCGTGAACGTCCGTTAACCTCCTTTGGTCGAATGATTTACCCGTTTGCCGTCCATATTTTTAACGGTCTTGTCTTGATTTTTACAGAAGTTGATACGGAAATTATTCAAGCCTTCATCCATAACAACCAAATGTTATTGAATCAATGAATCTCGTTTCCAATTAACCTGCCAAAAATTAACTCGCCCCTATTTTCTTCCCTTCATTTGAAACTTCTTCTCTATTACATTAAAATCATCATAAACTAGCTAGGGTTTTTTCTTGAAACTGATGAAAAAAAGTGAAGGATCTTTCTTCATAAAAAAAAAAAGAAAAAAAGTGAAGGATCTTAATGGGAGTTAAAAACCTAATTATTTTTAAGCTCAATCGTCAGGTAGTGGAGATGGCTTGATTAAGAATAAATATAAACCAAGAGAAATCATGATTATTATTGGAGCTTGAATAATATAACCGTTGATTAGTACAACTGTTGTCACGGTGGAAGGGACGACCGAAGAACTTTGTTTACAGAAAAGTGATATTTTCGTTCCGTTTCGGAAAAACCAGGTAGTTCTAACTAATAGTCTGACCATTTGACTAGTACAACCGTTGCCACGGTGGAAGGGCCGACCGAAGAACTTTGTTTACAGAAAAGGGATATTTTCGTTCCGTTTCGGAAAAATTGATACTTTCACCTCGTTTCAGAAAAATTGATACTTTCGCCCCGTCTCCGAAAAAGTGATACTCTCGCTAGCCATTTATGAAACACATTTTCCCTCCTCAATGGGTTAATCATTCAATGCAAATAAAATTTTTTCGAAAGGAAAAAGTTTATATTAAAGGAAAAAAAAACAGCCAAGACATCAAACTAGCCAAAAACAGGCCAGGTTACATATGAATGACAGTCTCCCAGTTTTGCAGAACTTGAGAGCTATCAATGAAACGAAAAACATCATGTTCAAAGCACCATAGAATGAGATCTTGCTTAACATGAAGAATAATCTCATAAACAGACTTATTTCTACCTCCAAACACCCTACTGTTTCGTTCATCCCAAACTACTCAAATCAAAGAATAGTGCAACAGATTCCACAACTCCCTACACCTTCCATTTAGAACGTTCCAATCCCAGGCATTAAAAAGCTTCAGAACCGTACCAAGAACAGGCCAAGAAATATGAAATGCTTTTATAAAATAATCCCAGACTTTAAAAGTGGTTGGGCATTGGATGAATAAGTGATATGTAGATTCTTCTTCCAAGTTACACATCACACAATTTTCACTAGCGATTTCAATCCCTATATATCTCAACACATCTCTTGTTGGCAAAGAATTGTGAAACACAACCCACAATAAGAAACTGACTTTTGTAGGATTTTACTCTTCCACGGGTACTTACTAAAGTTGCATACCTCCATTTGTCCGGCGATAACATCATAGCAGACTTTAGTAAAAAAGTTTTTGCCAAAAAGATTTACTCCATCCTCTCCATTAGCCAAAACAGGAACAACACCCAAGTCTTTTCTTAGCAGATCCCATTCCAAAAGTTCGTTTGCATTTAAAATGTGATTAAACGCACCAACCCAACTTCCCTCATGGATCATATCAGCAACAGAATCTTGTTTGTTACTGCAAGCTTTAAAAATTACAGGGAAAAGATCTTTGAGGAACCAATTCACCAGCCATTTATCATACCACAATCGAATTCCTTTGCCATTCTTCAGCTGAAAAGTCATAGAATCTTGAATTTCTGGTACCAATCTTGAGACATTCCTCCGAAGACTTCTTCCTTAAACACCACCATCATCCGTTGGAAGAATAACATCTTCAATAGCTTTCATCTTCTGTTGATTTATTCTTCTCCAGAGAGCTTTCTTTTGTTTAGAATATCTCCAGACCCATTTAACCAAAAGAGCCTTATTAGTTACTCTTAAACTTGTCACACCTAAGCCACCACAATGTTTTTGTCTACAAACCTTTTTCCATCCTACCCAAACCATTTTTCTCTTTTCTTGCGTAGAATCCCATAAGAAATTTCTCATTAGAGCCACCATCTTCTTTTCCACACAAACAGGTAAGTTAAACAAACATAAGTAATAGATAGGTATGCTAGAAAGACAATGTTTTATAAGCACTAATCTGCTTGCTTTATTTAGGAACTTCTTCTTCCATGTAGCCAGCTTCCTTTCCATCTTCTCCAAAGATGAATCCCAGATTGAAACACATCTAGAAGTAACACCAATAGGAAGTCCAAGATACTTAATTGGCAGTTGATTTAAGATTTTTAAAGTTTTTCTTTGTAGTAATTGTGATTCGTTCCCTCGGAAGTTGTTAATATTAAATTCAAAGGTTTAAATAAAAATAATTAAAAGAAGAGAGATTCACTGGGCCTAGAATTCCACCGCATTCACAACATAGAGTTCAATTATTCATTCTCAACAATTATCGCTCATAAAACACCGACTCTTGTTTTGCCAAAGTAGATCGTCAAAACATTAACTGTATCCCCTAAGCATAGATTATCTTAATTCAAAGCATAACCTATCTAATTAAATCACAACTAATTTTATCGAATCATAAATCAATCAAAATTAAGTGCAAAAGTCATATAGAAAATAAATTAAAATCACCCATGTGTAAAGTTCGGCTTCCTCCATAGACCCAGTGTAGGGGTTTAACTAGCCATGACTTTCGCAAAAGCCATAAAAAGATTAAAATCAAAATTAGCTAAACAAAAACAAAAAATAAAGAGATCCAACTTCCAACTCCAAACCCTATTCTCCCTGAAGTAGCAGCAGCTCCCCCGGTTGTCTAGCCGCCAAAGGAATTTTATTTCCTCTTTTCTTTCTTTTTTTCATTGTCTAGACCACGTCATTAGCCAATTGAGTTATGGAACATGTCGAGTGATGAACAAAGTCACCCAATAAGGTTCCGCCACGTCCTCTCTTCCAACACTCGTCTGCATCTGAACTTGGTAAAGATCTTGCATGTAAGAACGTAATTGCATATACTCTAATAAATATGGAAACATCACTACCATCACGGTCCCTGAAATATGCCACCTCTTTCCAAAATCTAACCAGTAACCACAAGGCTTTTTTTCCCTGACCTTCTAACTCCGGCTCCATTTCGATCCACGCCAAATTATATTCCCTGACCTTCTAACTCCGGATATTCAACGTCTCCATTGGAACCCTGGTTTCAGCCATCAACACCCATTTCTTTTTAGTCTTCTCATGCATAACTCAACACCAGCAGCCATTAACTCGAGCCAACAACCCATCTGTTCTCGGCACAAGATCTTTCCTACAGCTTAAGCTGCTTAACCACAAACGACTGTGTAATAACGCCCATGCAACAAACAGCAGAGGCACCAGTTCGTCTTCTACAGCTCCAACTTCTATCTCCCGGCCAAATTTCGTGAACCACTATCGCCCAAATTCGATCCATCTGACACAACCAGTACAGCCAGGTCAACACATGCGTCACCATTAGCTGCAACTGTATTTTTCACATCTCAGCCCGTTGTAGATTCTAGACAAAAACCACCACTACCTTTTAAATCTTCTCGAGAGCTTCTGTTGAATCTCACTCATTCGTCACCTACTCGAACTGCAGATTTATTTCAAAACCTCGTTACAGCTGACCCCATTCAAAACTCTTCTCTCAGGACATTTATATGCTGCCGGTTCAATCTCTTTCACCGTTACAACACCAGCTTGAGAATATAAATTCTCATCAATCCTTATCATTCTCTGTATTCATTTCTAGGATGATTCAGAGCTTCATTCCATCTCCATTTTGTTCACAGCACCAACGTCGATGGCAACAGCTCAACCACTATTTAACTGGTCCATCAAATCTCGTCTCCAAATCCATGGCAGAAACGCATGCAGTCTTCAATCTTTACCAGCTGCAACAACTCGACAAATATACCCTTCACTGTGCGGCAATCGATAAATCAAAAAGCCCATGCGAACTCTTATTCTTTCATGTGTACACAGCTTCATATACAGCGCCATTTAATTCGAGCAAAACCTCAGTTCCGATCCAAGCTTTTGCTGCCAATCCATTCGAGTACCAGTTTATAGTACAAGCCATCCACAACCATCACTTAGCTTCTTTACTCCGTCGACAGCACAGATTCCCCATCGGCTGCAACCAACTTCCATTCGATTCCAAAAACCCATCCAGCTCTCGGCATCAAGACACTACCTGACCATCTGAGAACCACCTCCTTTCAGTAGGAAATGAAAGTTTCTTTTGTTACGTAAAGAAATGAGATTCCACAAAAATGTGACGATGGAAAGGCCACGTGCCACTTCTTCCTCTTAGTGCGTTTAAGTGCTTGACACGGAATAAATGAGACAGGTTAAAATAACTAGTCATAGTGGGCACTTTCTCTTGATTTGAGTAGTAGCACTGTAGATGTTTATGTTGCGTCTTTAGCTTCCATTTACCTACTATTCTTTCGGATGATCGAATTCGGTAGTACTTTCTACAACAGCATTAAAATGATGTCATTAGTTAAAATATCCAAACCTATCTAATATAAATATGGGTATAAAATATAGCACATACGTGCTTATCAACACCCCCACATTTATATTTTGCTAGTCCCGAGCAAAACAAGAAAATTGACCCGCTACACAGCTGGTCATAAATTGAGAGACTTAGACCCCCTACACATCTGGTCATGACAATTGCCAGAAACACAAGACACACATATTTTTTTTGGAGACCCGCTCCACAGCTGGTCATAACATGCAAGAAAAGAAAAGACCTGCTACACAGCTGGTCATAAAATGCAAATGCAATTATTTTTTTATTTTATTTTAAACCCGCTCAACAGCTGGTCATATGATGCAAAAATAAAATAAAAAATTAGATCCGCTCAATAGCTGGTCATATCATGCAAAAAAAAAAAAAAAAAATTTAAAAGACCCGCTACACAGCTGGTCATAATAATTTTTTATTTTTTTTGAGACCCGCTCCACAGCTGGTCATGATAAGCAAGAAAAATCCTGAAACAGAAAAATAAAACGTTAACCACTCCCCCACACTTAAATATTACATTGTCCTCAATGTAATTGAGTCATCCAACGTAAAAATTAAGAGAGAGATGGATGCTTTTGGTGACCATACAGTGCACTGTACAAATGAAGTTGGTTTAAAATTTCGACATGATTTAGTACGCGACACGATTGCAGACATCTGTTATCGACCTGGGGTGGATGCACGGAAAGAGGTGGACTTGGGTATGCTTGCGAACAACGGTACTTCTTTGAGACCGGCAGATGTTCTTGTGCTCAATTGGGACAATGGTCGGGACGTTTGCTTCGATGTTACGATTGTGTCGCCCTTTGCTGGGAGTAATGGTCGTACTTTGGAAGGGGGGCAGGCTATCAAGGATGCTGTCAGTCGCAAAAATACCAAGTATTTAGAAAAATGCACTGCACAAGGATATGGATTTGGTGCTTTGGATTTCACTACTCTAGGTGAATTTGGGGACGGAACAACAGACTTCGTTCAGCGGCTCCGCAACTATATTGCTAGTCATGATGCTAACGTGCGTGTAGGTGATTTCCTTTTTCATAGGTTAAGTGTGGTAGTTCAAAAAGGAGTTGGAGCCCAGCTTGTTGCTAGGCTTCCGACTAGTTTCTTGTCTGAATTTGGAAATTAAATGAAAGTAAAACTGTCAAAAAAAAATAAAAAAATAATTATACCTACTGGAATGTAGAAAAACGGATCCCCATAAATTAATAACCTGAAAACTTGGGGATCGACCCAAAATACAATATTTACAAATGACATCTTCACAATTATTTTATGGAAAAAATGGGACATTGAAACTGTCAGAAAAACAAAATTTACCCCGAAACCAAGTTTTTACTGCACATGGAGGTGCGTAAAGAACAAAGTATGGGGATTCGATTGAGACTGGGAAATATCAATTGATTCATTCACGATATCAGGAATAGGCAAGTCCTCTGGGTACTTAGATGCAAAGTAATCCAACAACACTTTAGAAGCACACAATTCTAACCCTAAATTAGGCAACTTTTGGAAGTCTATGGGTCTAGAAACAACCGCTAAGTCGGGTGAATAATCTTGTGAGGTAGATTCATCTATTGAATTAGGCGAATCAACCACACAATCATCCACAGGGTCATCTATATGTTCTGTTTGGAACAGAGAGTCACTATCAGATTCATCCTCATCAATAAATAATTTTTGACATTCAAGAACTCTCAATATTTGCTCCAAACTAGGTGGTGCGTGTTTGTAATACTTCTCATAAATAGTTTGGTGTGATTCTTCACTTACCTCATGTGGAGCAGAAACTCCATAACATTGCCTACGCATATATTCAGCAAGCGTCATCTCAGATGAGGTTTCCTGATTATTCGACTTTCTATGCATATATTCCGCCAGCGTCATCGTAGGTGACGTCTCCTCAAAAGAAGTCATCATCCTGAAAAGAAATAGAAAAAGAAACGCATAAAAAGGAAAAAAATAAAAATAAAAATGAAAAGAAAATATTTCTGTACAGTATTACAATGGTCTATAAATCTATAAACATGTTTTTGCTACATGAAAGTAAGGGTTTTAGCTGCATTTACTCATGTGGCAAGAGAATTTTTGATATATTTGTCCCTCACATTATTGCCTCACCAGTTGGTGTGGCAAAAGATTTAAAAATTTTAAAAATTTTAAAAAGATAGAAAATACCTTTTTGCCTCGCACTATTGCCTCAAATATAGGTGTGGGAAGATCCCAGCTTTTGCTACATCACATTTAAGGTGTAGCAATAATTTGTTGCCACCCAGGCTGTTGCCACAGGTGTGGAAAAATGTTTTTGTGTGGCAAAAGGATTTAGCCACACAAAATATGGGTTCTTGCCTCACTGATGACGTGTAGCAACACACAGGTTTTCTTGTAGTGATATATATAGGGTACCGAGGTGTTTCAAAGGGTTACAGAGAGTTTGGGGAGAATTCAGAACACTACAGAGCTTAGAAAAATCGAGTTGCAGAATCACCATTTCTGCTGCTGCGAAGAACATTAGACGTTGTTGAACCGTCGTTTTTGCTACAACGACAGTGACACTTATCTTGTATCGTTCTCTGTAACAGTTGGTATGTAACAAATATAATTGTTACAAAACCCGATTTTAATCATTTTTCTCCCATTTCATCATTTGTAAACCATTTTTGAGCATAAATGAGACCAACTTTTGAGTGTGTTTCCATCATGATGAGAGGCTAAATTCTCGCACAACCAAGGCAATGGATGAAGCTATCTACACATGCATAATGGGTAACTATTTCATTTTCTCTAATATTTAATTAAAATTCACTCAATCACTGCTTTTGCAGAGATTTTTTTTAAATGTTTACATAATTTTCTTAATTACTTGTGATTCAATTAGATAGGTTATTGTATATATAATTTGAGGCCGAAATACCGTCTTTAGAATGAAAGTTAGGCCAAAATCTTGAATTCTAGAGCTCTTGGCCCCCTACCAATAGAAATCAAGAATTTCTGATTTATTTGGCTATTTTTCCTACTCACCACGTCTAAAACATTTCCATGCCCTAATTCTCTTCTCATCCCTTCCCCATCCTCTCTGACCTCCTAATACTGAAAATTATCGAAAACCCTAATGATATTATAGAGAAAATGGTCAAAGAACGGCCAAATTATGTACACTCCCATGGCATCTATTTTTTTGTCTCTCTTTCCTTCTCCCAGGGCATCTATTAGTCAAGGTAATCTATCAACCGAAACTTTAGTTTAGTTTTGTTTTTGAGATCGGTAGATTCAAATGGGTTTCTATCTTTTTTATTTTTGTTTTGGAAGTGGTAGATTCAAATGGGATTTTTATCTCACTTTACTTTGGTCTTCATATACACTTTCGTATCTTTTTTAATGTCCCGTATGATCACATCTTCTTTTTATCAGGTGGTTACTTGATCACATATTGTGTTTTTTGTATGTAAAACGGAATGACAGATTCTGAAGCATAACAAAAAGTTGAAGAAACATCGTATTCAAGCAACTATGATGCCAAAAGGATCTGAAGAAACACGGGATCCTATTAGGCACATTAAAAGTTACCCTTCTAAAAACTACAATTTTAGGACGTAGATTTAGTTTGTAGATTTTAAAAGTGTTGACATACTGGCACAGTTATTTAAAGAATTACTAAAACAGAAGTCATGAAACTATTGTACTGAGAAAACATGTATCCTCCAGTAGATTTTTAATTTTTTGGGAAGTCAGAGTCCTAATGTTATCAGAAAATAAATAATTTCTGAGGCACTAGATAATCACTACAAAATTGTTGTAAATGATATGTACATATGATTTTTTAATTCCTTTTGCTTTGCTATACTTGATAAAATATTATGTATTCTTAAATTATTAGTATGGATGAGAAAGTCAAATATCGTGTACTACCAGGATATTTAGTCATAAGCAAGTCTGTTCTAGGGAGCACAAATGGCTTTGCAAACAACATCCAGATATTAAGAGCAACATCGGTATGGGTTTCTGGAAAACAAATCTGCTGAGGTGATTTTGAGGGGTTCACAGACATCTTTTCCCAGGGCTACATTGTGAAAATACTATATCAAAATAAGTAGTCTTTTTTATTATCAGTCATAGTTAATATTGAGTCAAAGTCTTATCATTTCCTGTGCGGGTTTGCTATTCGTTTATTTCTAAATTATCCCTTTGTGAACAATGTATGATTATTAATAGACTCAATGTTATATTAGGTTCAAAAAGAAGGGACAAGGTTTCATGTACAAATATGTTAATTTAGATCGATTTGTTGGTACCATTTTTGTAGAAACTAATGTTCATTTACAGTTGAATACAAATTTTATTGATCTGTATTGATCCGTATTAAATCTCTCAATTCTCACTATGCATGGCTACAATGAGTTACTGATTCTTGGTCCATAAATAAGGTAAGTGTCCTCTTATATATTTTCCAGTGGTTGAATATGAAAGATTTCTAATTTACACTACATCCTAATTTTCAATTTTTGCAAAGATAATCTTCAAACTTGATCTCATTCCAGTTTAACTTAAGTTGTTTTTTACCGTTTGCTTTATTTTTACTATAGATATTTTTACCCTTTTTTGTTTAGGTTGTTCTCTAATTTGTTGAATTTGTGGTCGTTGTTGCGTTTTTCTATGTGCATAAAATGGATATCAATCTACGGTTTAGGAAGAACAGAGAGACTCACCTAAGTTAAAGTTGGATTGCATAGTATTGCATTAGGCATTTCTACATCCTTTCTCTGTTGAGTCTTGCATAAACAGATTCTTCTTTCTTTCTGACATCTTCATAGTTCATAGTACACAAAATTTAAGTATGTAAATGGTTTTGTATTTGTAAAACAGGGATTTTCTGAGATGATTTTAATCTTCTCATGATGTTCTTTGATGTCTTTTCAGAACTTCGCATCTACGGGAAGAAGATATCACCAACATTAGATGAACATTGACAATTCTGTTTTAGTAAAACCTTGATGAGGTCAGACTTCTTAGGTTGTTTTTAGCCTTGAACATGAATAGGTTAGACGAAGTACTCCTTTATGGGGCAAGAAGTGTTTTACTATTTTTTCGAAAAGAGACATCTTGAGTGGTTAGTTTCTATGAAGTATTGAAAATACTAACCGGGGTCTAAAGTTTGAGCATTGATTACGGTTTAAAGGTTCACTGGGTTTGTGTAGCATGGCGAGACAGATGCAGGAAAATATTGGGATTATCCTTTAAAAGGCTTTTTGTAGAGCGTTAGGTATATTCTTTGGCTTTTTTTAAAAGTTATATAGCATCCTTTTCTTCTCAACTTCATTTACCTATAGAAGTAACACCTACACTTTGAAGAGCCTATTACAAAACGCGAGTACATAAGCATAGGTGCGGGGAGTCGAGGTTTCTTTGATTATACTGAAGGATTCTTAAATAGTTTGGAGTAGGAGAATGTACCATGACATGTTATTAGGCAAGAAGTAGGAACGATAACTGTAGTTACTAGAAAAATTACTTTCAGTGTGCCTAACAGAATCCCACTTTTGATAAAAGCATTATCTAATAAGGTAATTAAAGCCGAAATAAATAAAAAATGCTGGAAATGTTGCATGGAATTTTATTCAAGATTTGCTATTATGGAATGGGTGTAATAAGCATATTCATAGAAACCGATTTCCAACATATCTAAAAGTCTAAAATACAAATGTGGAGGAAAACTTCCCGATAATCTAATACTTTGCGTTTGCTAATACTACATTTTTCCACAATATGAGGAACCTGTCTCTACATTTTGAGCACAAATAATAATACAAAAAACTTAGACCCGTGCAACGCACGGGCAAGACACTAGTGCTTTGTATTAAGATAATCTATGCTTAGGGGATACAATTAATATTTGAGAATATGTTTGATTATTTGTGAATTAAGAAATAGAGGATTTAAAGGCTAATTAGAGTTATGAAATATTCAACATCATTCATTCATGTGTAATAGTGGATTTTAATGTCTTGGTTATCTTTAATATTTTGAAATCAATCTTAAATTAAGTTTTCTTTATTTTTAAGTTTTATAAGTCTAAACTTTATTGCTTTCACAAGTCTCATTAACCTTTTTACTACAACAACATTATTGATTCACATCAGTTTCCCTTCAATCTCAGGAGAAAATCCTAGCCATCCAAGGTTACCAGACGACACATGGTAACCTTTGGCCCGAAAACCTAAGTTTGTCCACGCAAAACCATGCCATGCTAACGGCATGCCAACCTAGCCGCGCCACCCTGTTGGCCCTCACTACGCGGCTACCAAAATGAAGGCGTGCAACGATCAACGGTTGCCCCTCCTCTCAAGATGCAAAATCTCGACCGTCAAAGGTCACCAAGATAGCAATTTTCCCGAGCTCGACGTGCTAAGCCACAACAACATGCTACATGTTTTACAAAAACATTCGAGACATCAACACAAACTGGGGGATCCTCTTTGGGTATTGGTTTGGCAGTTTACAACGTGCGGTGTACACTACGCCCATCATAAGGAAGTGTCATGAGGGTGAGGCAGTTAGTAAATACGGGAAGTTATGTGTGAAACGTTCATGGGACATAAAGCATATGCTTTAACAAATTTATGGGACATCAATTCCATAACGTTAACAGTTTCATGTGTTATCAACTTTATGGACATCAAATCCATGCATACGGTTACCACCTCCTCACATTTACTTCCCCACTCCTTAATGAGACCAAGGTACGTTTCTATTCCGACTTGTATAAATAGGTCTTACCTATTTCCATTGAACAACAAGTTCATAGAGGAGATACAACACTCAGAAATACTTAATTGCTAGCTCACCTCGTGATCCCTCTTACTTTTCTGATAACAAGTCGTAGTAACCCAACTACTCTTCCAGAATCAACTATTCTGGTCTCACCACTTTCCTTGCTTCCCTCCCAAAAACCAACCCATTATCCTCCACTTTGTGACCGAAGCAAGCCTAGAACGGTCATTTCTTGGTTTAGGCCGGACTTGTATAGATTGATCTCTCGAATCTAAAGTACACCCTTGCATTACATTGTTTAGGGTTTAAATTGTTTCTCACCTGCATACCCGCAATTACCGAAATATGAAGAAACCATTTTCACCTACAAACATAAGGCTTGTCATATTTGTGGAACAATCCTGAAGAGGGAATAATACAAAAGAAAAGATAAGACGAGATCAATGGGTCAGTGCGCGAAAGTGTACAGACGTCCTGCGATTTCGTCGCAAGATGACAATGTCATGGGGATTTGTATTCGCAAGAAGACTTAGGCCTGTCATATTGTCTCATCAAAATCTCCTGCAGAGGAAATAATACTACAAAAATGATAAGACAATATCAAGGGGTCATTACATGAAAGTGTAAGGACGTCTGGCTATTTGTCGCAAATAAAAGAAGCGTGGAAAAGTAAGACCTTTACTTATAAGACCACATAAGAGAATAATATTGAGAATCATACTAAATTGAATTTTGCAGGGACATACAAACATGACTGCAAAATTGACGTGAAAGAATGCAACACAATATCGCAACTGAAAAACAAAAGAATAAGAACTTATATTAAGAGACCTTGGAAGTCAAAGAAGTTCGCATCAACAGATTTACATAAAGATCAAAAAGATAAAAACAGATATACAAGTGTTGCAAAAAGGGTGGAAATTAACGAAGAAGAGAAAAACTATTATTTGCGAGATTCTTCTCCTCCTTTGTCAATTTCATCATTAGATTTTTCTTCTTCTCTTTGTTCTTCTTCATCTCTTCCTTCTCTTTCAACTTCTTCTTCCATTTCCTCTTCACTCTCTTCCTCACTTTCATCACTATCTGAAATAGATGGAAGGATTACGTTCTCTGGAATTTCTTCTGAGAGACAAGGGTATTTAGAGTGAGGAATGTTATTATCATCGCAGACATTCTCAATAGTTCGATTACGAAAACGAAGAACATTATTCTTGAAATTAGCATCAGTCAACTTCCGTTGATTCTTAATCCTGCGACATTTATCATCGCGAACTGAGAAATTTTCCGCCAACTGTGTCTTTGCAGCTTCAAGATCTTTATTTTTGGATTCTAACTCTTCAATCCTTTCGCGAAGTTTCCGCTCAGAATCTGCGAAAGTATAACAAGAAGTTAACAAATTGGTTGGAGTTAATAAGAAAAGATAATTAATAAAGAAGCAAAGTTAAAAACCTTCTCTGTCAGAAATCATATCTCTAACTAAGTCCGCATGATCATCTTGGAGACTAACAGTTACACCTAAATCATTTCTATCATTATCTAAGACCTTCGCAGACCAAGCGAATTCATCATCACTATTTATAAGGAGACGGGAACGAACTTGATTCTCTCTTTCCTTAAGAATGACATTTTCGCGGATAACATCATCTCGCTCAAGTTGGTTTTCAAGAAGAGATTTATGGAATTTTTTCAAACCTTGAGCACCTTTAATAGTAATGCGGTCTTTATCATCTATGTGATCACTAATCTTCGTTCTTAACTTATTAATTTCATCTTTAGAATCAAGATAATGACGCTTAAAGCGGTTAGCTAAATTTAAACTGGATCTATGGTCTATTTCTAAAAGATGGAATTTAGATCTAAGTTCATCTAAGGAAAGATATTTTATTTTGTCGTTGGTGAAACTTTTCAAGGAAGAATTAAGATGCTCGAGAAGGGCATCATCATCCATAGAGTTTGGAAAGGAATGAAGAGTTATGGCTTTATCAGAAAGACCATAGATGTGTGCAAAAATGATTAATTAAATAAGGAGAAATGATAAGACAAAGAAATAAAGGAAAAGAATAAAATTCCATACCATAGAGCTAGTTATTTGTATTTTGGAGACTAGATATCTTGTTTTTTTGAGTGGAGTTTTCAACCTCCAGTTGTTTGTTCTTATCACGAAGACCTGTTGCTTCAACTTCGAATTATTCATTCTTCTTGCGAAGTTGAAAGTTTTTCTTTTCGAAATTTTCGCACTGCCTCACCAAATCAGAAGCAATTGCATATGAAGCTTTTCCAGCATGCGAAATTATACATAAGTTATTAAAATAAATTATAAATTCAAATTAAAAGTAAAGAGAAATATGAATATGAGGGTTTACCAAGATGCTGAGCGAATTTAAGAAGCTTGGAGTCACTGATCTAGAAACTCCACGAAGGGAATCATCATCATCTAGCAAAGTGGTATGACAGATGTTCGCAATAGCCTCGCAAGTGTTAGTTAAAGGAACATCGTTGATTCCTTGCAGAGAGTCAAAGAATATGCTAGACAATTGTGCCATAGAAGATTCAACTGAGGCATTTTACTTTGCAAAACAAACATCATCATCAGTGCTCTCATCAGAGTGGATATTTGAAGGAGAAGTAGAGCGAACTTTTCTTTTCTTTGAAGATGGGGCAGCTGGTTTCTCCTTGCGAAGAACACCTTTATTCTTGCCTTTAGCATTTGCGATTTTCGCAGGATCATCAATTTCTTCAGTTTCTTCCTCTTCGATGCCAACCTTCACACACGGATAAAGATAAGAAATAAAGGGCAACAATATATTGTTAAAAATAATAAAATAGTATTTCTTACTTCATCCGTGATTGAACGCAATGCCGCTAGGACTCTTGGATTCTTAGTTTTGGAATAACTAGCTCTCAACTTTGTAATCTGAAAATTACGCAAGAATTAGAAGATAATAAAATAAGGATGAGTGGAAGGTTATAACTTGAGCAAAATTTATAAGCATACCTCTTCTTGCTTTTCGTGCCAGTTGAATACCCATGGTTGATATGTAGTGAAATTCTCAGGTAAAACATGAGAACCTGAGATGTAAGGCCCCTTCAGAATCAATGGAAAGACACACCACTTATCATCTTTAGATTGACGTGGGGTATTATTCTTACCAGAATGCCAATCAATGTCTTGCATAAGCATTTTATCATCAGCAATGTTATCTTTCCTCTTCAACCGAACACCCCATCGAGTACTATCTTTCTTCATGATTATCACTTCATAATTCTCAAAGAAGTTCTCCACATTATATTTCTCAGCGACTATCTCCAAACTTGCAAAATTGGGGTCTCTAACTTCTGGTGGGTAGAGAGATCCTAAACCAGCACCCCGATTGGAGAAATCAAGAAGAAGGCGAATACAATCTCCACCCACTCAGTTGGTAAATTGCTCGCGAAAATTTCGCATGAGAAAGAATTTGATAAAATAAAGTCTTATTAGGGTTGTACAGAGGTATGGGGAGACCTGCGAGAATCTGACCAAGTGAAACTATAATATCTTCATTATTACAGGGATGATCAAAAAATAATATGGAAGAAAGGATAGAGTCAGACTTAGCACTTTGACCAGGAATGGTGGAAAGAGTAAAACCTCTTTCTTTGAGACATTTTTGAACTCCTTCGAAAGATGTTTCATATTTATAGCCGCTTGGAGGCATCTTTTTAGTATGGGAATGAAGAAGTAAAACATCAAAAGAAGAAGAAAAAAGAAAAATTACAGTAGTAGAAGTGGAATTTACGGAAGAACAGTAAAATTGCAGAGAAGATGCGAAGAAAGTAAAAAGGAAAGAAGGGAAGAATGAGAAAGATATATATAGAGAGAGAAGAAGTCCTTGAGAAGATAAACTCATTTAATGCGAAGAGTAGAAGTGAACGGTTGAGAAATGATGGTTGAAAAGGACATGTCAAGAGTTGAATGGAGGAAGAGACGCGTGTAATTTATTCTACGTAGAGTAAGAAATTATGCCATAGGATAAGAATGTGGAGAGATGAGAGGTTGCGACAGTTTGAAGTAAAAATTCCCATATCATTCTCTTCTTCGCAGAGAAGACATGAGAAGAGGCAAGATGTAGGAGCAGAATCTCGCAACAATTATGTACCAGCGAAACTATAACCAATGAGCATTTGTGAGTACCTCGAAGAGCACTTGAAGAATGACGTAGCAGATGACATTAGCTTAATCACGAAGAAAGTGTGAAGATCTTGCGAGATGGAGGAATACTTCAAAGAAAACAATTGTAAGATTGCGAGAATATCGCAAGCCAGATTCGAAAATAGAGGATAGCTTAGCTGTCATCCACTATGTAATACCCTATTGTTGATGGTGGTTTTTAGCCTAGGGTTAGAATCGTAAAACCTTAAACCCTAGTAGACAGTGACGTCAAAACATTTAAGTAACAAGCATTAACTAGGCGCATTAATTGAAATATTTAATGTGTCTGTAAATAATTACCAGGGTATCTTTTTCAATTAGGGTTGCGACAAGCCAAACCCTAATTCCCTTTGTGCCAATGGCAAATCATGCCAGCCACACCAACCACGCCAAAGCATGCCAAGCATGATAGCCGCACCTCTGTGCCAATGGAAAATCATGCCAGCCACACCAACCACGCCAAAGTATGCCAACCATGCTATCCGCACCTCAGTGCCAATGGAAAATCATGGCAGCCACACCAACCGCGCCAAAGCGTGCCAACCATGCTATCCTCACATCTGTGCCAATGGAAAATCATGTCACCCACACCAACCGCGCCAAAGCATGCCAACCATGGTAGTCGAACCTCTATGCCAATGGCAAACCATGCCAGTCACACTAGCCGCTCCATGCCAAACGCACCTCTCCATGGCCCCATACCAACTTAGCCGCGCCACCATGCTGGCCTTCCCTACGCGATTACCAAAACGAAAGCGTGAAACACTCAATGGTTTCCCTTCAATCCTAGTAACAAATCCTCGTCGTCCAAGGTTACCAAAAGACCTTTGTCCTAAAAACCTAGCTTGGTCACATACCTAGCAAAAGCTATCCATGCCATGCGCCCATGGAAAACCCTTGGCCCCATATGCCAAGCCAAAACCGTACCTAGCCAAAGATAGCCATGCCATGCGCACATGGAAAACCGTTGGCCCCACATGCCAAGCCAAAACCGCACCTAGCCAAACCTAGCCATGCCATGCGCCCATCGCAAATCCTTGGCCCCACATGCCAAGCCAAAACCGCACCTAGCCAAAGCTATCCATACCATGCGCCCATGGTAAACCCTTGGCCCTACATGCCAAACCAAAAATGTGCCAATGCATGACATGCCAACCTAAGGCATACCTACCCAGGCCACCATGCTGGCCTTCCCTACACGGCTACCAAAACGAAAGCGTACAACAATCAACGGTTTCCCTTCAACCCCAAGAGCAAATCCAAGCCATCCAAGGTTACCAGACAACACATGGTAACCTTTGCCCCGAAAACCTAATTTTGGCCACGCCAAACCATGCCATTCCAATGACATGCCAACATAGCCGTGCCACCATGCTGGCCTTCCCCATGCGGCCACCAGCGAACAAAAGCATGCGACGATCAACGGCTACCTTGCCTCTTAAGATGCAAGATCTCGACCGTCTAAGGTCACCAAGATACCAAGTCTCCCAAGCTCGACTTTCCATGAAACAACGACATGCCATATGTTTTCCACAAAATACATTCGAGACATCAAACACATATCACTAACTGGGGGATCCTCTTTGGGTATTGGTTTGGAGGTTTACAGCGTGCATCGTACACTACGCTCATCATAAGGAAGTGTCATAAGGTGAGGCGGTTAGTAAATGTAGGGAGTCAATGGTGAAATGCTCAACAATAAATTTCATGCGTTAACAGATTTATGGAACATCAGTTCCATACGTTAATGGTTTTATGGAACATCAATTCCATACGTTAACGGTTTTATGGAACATCAATTCCATGCATACGGTTATTACCTCCTCCTATTTACTTACCCATTTATCAATCCCTTAATGATACAAGAGTTTATTTTACTTCGACTTGTATAAATGGTCTTACCAATTTTTACCCGAACAACAAGTTCATTCGGGAATATACAACACTCAGAAAACAGTTGCTTGCTTACCACTTGTTAGCCTTCCCACTTTTCTAATATAAGTCACAGTAACACAACTACTCTTCCAGAATCAACTATTCTGGTCTCATCACTTTCCTTGCTTCCCTTCCCAAAACCAACCCATTCTCCTCCACTTTGTGACCGAAGCAAGTTCGGAACGACAATTTCTTGGTTTAGGCTGGATTTGTACAGACTGATCTCTCTATCTTAATGTACTCCATTGCAGTACATTGTTTAGGTTTTAAAAAATTTCTCACCTATACACTCGAAATTACATAAATCAACAGAAACTATTGTCACCTACAAACAATTGGCGACCACAGCTGGAGGTTCGATCTTTCGGTTACAATGCCAATTTTCAACTATCGATATCGTCCTTCGACCCGAACGTCAAGATGGTAGACGAAGACGATCCACTCCGACTGAGTTACCCGACGACTCGATTATTAGTCATGACATGACAAGGTATAACTGGGGACTTCCCAGAGGATAGAAGCAGAACGATCTGCCCAAGGATCAATGGATCGGTTATCAGAAAACTCAGTAACGGCTGGGGACTTCCCACAGCCGTGTTTCTTGTAAAGCTTGTTCCTACACCTGGAAGGTCTACTTTTCATCAGAAAACCTAAGAAACCGAGTAAGTCTTACCTAGAAAAAATACATGGTTTATGTTTTCAAAGTTTCACAAGAATGATAAAACCGATAACCAATCTTATGTTTCATCCCATGTCATCTACCAACACACGGTTCCATGGTTTCCCTGGGATGTTTGCGCCACTTTCAATCACAACCAGAAACAATCCTAAACATTTCATTTCAAAAGAATAATCCAAAACCGTCAAGGTAACATTTATCTATCAACCCAATAAAACCAGAAAATCAAAAACCATAAACTAGGCGTCTCATTTTCCTTTCAAAAAAAATAAAAAAAAAAAATAAGAAGTTCGAGAGACAGAAATGTATTCAAGGAAAGTTTTCCAACAGCGGCTTGCTCCTCTTAGCAAAGGCCTCCTTTGTGCTCTAGAGAGCCGCCCTTTTCAACTTCAGTTGCCGGCACAATTTTTCGAATTCTGCTTCCTGCTTCTTTACCGTGTCTTTTCAACCTCAGAGAAGCCGTTAATAAACCAAGGAGCATTGAACTCGAAATCCATGCACATATCACGATAAAACCTCCATCTTGAAATTTCATCCTCAGAAACTGGGTGACCAGTCACGTTGCGCATGTCGTCGATCGAAGATAAGACTTCCTCCACGCGCTTGACCAGCGCGTATCGAATAGTAATTTTCTTGGTCATGGCAATATGACCGTGGGTTTCCCATATCTTGGTGTATAACACCGCATGCTTAGCTGGCACGCTAAATCCCCCAATCAACAAGTGATCCGGATACGGAACCGGATATGGAGGAACAAAGGTAGCACCTGCGACTACATCAATAACCGGCGTGGGATACCTAAAGATAATTGCGTCTGGGTTCACATGAGCAATATCTATCGTCGGAGTCACAACAACACTTTCGTCTTGATGGGACTCTGTTTCAAAGCTACCAAGATTGGCTGACACGGCTGGAGACAAAGTCGTGTATTCACCAGTTTCCTTCTCGAGTTCAGCTTCAGAACCAGTATCGCTCTGCGATATCACGTTTTAGACACTCTTCAAAAAAAAAGGAAGAAGAAGGGCACGGAGAATGCTCACTGATCCGCTTTCATACAGACTAGAGGAAGATTCAGCAATGCTATCGGAAGAACTACTCCCGCCATCTATGGACTATGAGCTTTCATCGTTCTCGAATTCCCCTCCATCATGGGTAGGCTCAGTATCGCTGCTTTCTATCTCAAGAGGTGATGTTTTCTAACTATGTGCAAGTTTAGCACAAGCGTTCACATTGCTAAGACACTGGGCAAGGCACAAGGATAGACACTCAGGAATGAGACAAAGACATATGTGATCCGACTAAGTCAGGAAGAAAATTATAACGTACTAGAATATTGGAAGAGCTAAAAGTCGGGAGAGCCTCCAGACCCGACTGAAAACCACCAGCACGGTTTTTAGATATCCGCTCCTTCACTTGGGGACTATCTGCATTCAGGCTAACAGATTTTCTCTTGGGATCCCTCAGCAGTGGATGTTCCGCTAAAACCGCAGAAGAAGGCTTGCTGCGATTATTCTCTACCACTCTATTCATGAATCCATGGAAATCAAGAAACGCGTCCTGCGAAAATGTGTTATACTTGGAGGTTGTTGATGGATTCCGTTCCGAGACCAGGAAAGGGAGACTTTTACCCCACACAAGAGCACCATCATAAAGAACAGTCGACAACGGGACTTATGGAATGACAGGCTGACGAACAAGTGGGACCCCTTGATCAAATCCCATATGTCGAGCTGCTCTATCGATGTTGTAAGAGGTTGCTTTGCAAGATCCTCGGAAAAAAGACGGCACATGACAAGGCATGCAACTTCGCATGAACACCATCTCCCCGACACTCAGATGTCAAAAACATGTTTGGAGCAGGAGAAAAGGTAGTGGCCTGAGTTATAGACCCATGCACCAGAGCCCATGGACGAAAATTAACTGCGTACGAGTTGTCAATAAATCCGACCAGGTTTGTACCAGTCTTGGGACGCCTGTTCGACCAGCGCAGTATCCTAGAGCTACCCCAAGACTCGGGAAATACAGCCAACGGTTTCGGGGCATGCTTCTCGAAATGATCCCACAACCATGCCTGGAGAAAAGCGGCATGAATATACGAATCTACTTTCATGTAGCCGTTTGAGGCGCGCATGTCCGAAACCAGTTGATCCAAGTGTGCATACAGAGAACCAAGAAATAGACCTCCAATGGGGAGAATGACACTGTTTGCCAGTTTTATGGAAAACTTGGTAAGTTCATGTCTTATCTCTTTTTTGCCCGAGTCGTCATCAAAAATATCTCTGGATAGGCAAAGATCCAAGAACACTGCAACATGAAGTATACTGTTCTTATAGTTCGAATATAACGCGCTAGGAAACTACTGAGACACCCACCAGTCATAGAAGCACTTCGTCTCGTTTTATTTCTGAACGAATCCTTTTGATTTCGCAACTAGGGCGGCATGCATTTCTTCTTCATCTGAGGAAAACTTAACATCAAGGTTTCCAACTATAGGAAGGTTCAGTAATACAGCCACGCTCTCTAAGGAAATGGTCATTTCATCCCATATGCATACCGCCGTGTGGGTGTCCGGACACCATATGGAAACAAAAGCAACCAAGACTGGAATATCTTTCCTAATCTAAAGAACTGCAGAATCCGCAATGGCATCAATGATCTGCGCCTTGTTTAAATTGGTTCTTACATGCTCCTGGATTATCATGAACCGCATCCATTTCTTGAAGGGACGCAACGGACTCACAGATATTTTAAAGTCAATAGGAGAGGTATGATATTCTTTCCTATGAAGGAAAAAAATTACTACGCCTCCTGGACGAACCGACTGGCCTTCTCCCTCACTTTCCGAGACGGTCAGAAGAATTGACACATAGTTAGGATGGTTTCTCCTACCCGTGGCCGATGTGGTGAGGAATTCATCATCTATGTTTGGTTTGAAATTGCATACATCTTTCGGTACAACAGAACTTTCCCAAGTGACATCATAAAGAAGATTCTCTCACGTTACTTTCACCTTCCAAACAACTTCAATGGAACAATACGAAGAAAAATTATTACGGAAATTATTTTTTCACCCAAGACGCAAGCCAGTCTGTTTCAAGGTCGTACCCTGCAGCATAAAATTCTTGTCCAACCGAGGAGGTGCGCCTCACCATGGAAACAAGACACACGGCCACACCAAAACAAGGAGCAACCCCTAAAAAACTAGGTTTGCGTGGAAAGGATGGCAATTGCGCGCTTACTTTACACAGTGAGTTGAGACGATCAACATTACTATGGTATTCATGCCTAAGTACTACTACGAGCTCGCACAAAACATGCATACGTCTAGGATTCACACCAACATTTTCTACAAGGTCATGAAAAGGTACGCCTACGACTAGGGTTTACACCAACACAAAAGAAGAAGAAAAACAAGTTAAAGAAGAAGTGTTGGAAGGCATACCTGAGATTCGCTCGTCCGTGCTGCTTTACTGCTACCACACGGCTGAGATAAATAACTAGTCATGAAACAAAAAGAGAGGCCGTCCCACCTTATATATATACATGGTACGTGGGAGTTTGAACAAGGAAAGGATTTCCTATTTTGAGCCAAGAAAGGAAAAGAGGAAACTGGTCCCGCAAAGACCAATTTCCATGACCAAGACCGCTCACGCCATGCCTTGGCCCCATGCGCTAATCCATCCACTCTACTCAAGGACAAGCCATCTGCTTCATTATCGCGGCCCCACCACGCCTAACCGTCCATGCATGCCTCACCTCACCGAGCCGCGCCTTGCCATGGCCACACCAGGCCAAGAAATCTACTCCATTATCGCGGCGCCACCACGCTAAACCGTCTGCTTGCTTCGCCTTCCAAGACCGCGCCCCCTCTGCCTCGGAGATATACGACCAGACCAACCCGGTAAATTTCGTCTCACCACTCCACGGTCTGCATCCCCATTACAACTTACGCATGGCCGCCAACACAGCAAGCCAAAATTCTCTTTACCCCTCAAAAAGGTTAGTCGAAGATTCCTGACCATCTTTGCAATGACTTACGTCTTGATTCTGTCCTTATTTGTCACCATCATATGCTTACCTCGCAACAAGGCACCAGTTCCGAGCTAAGCAGGGGACTTAATGTTGATGGTGGTTTTTAGCCTAGGGTTAAAATTATAAAACCTTAAACCCTAGTAGACAGTGACGTCACAACATTTAAGTAACAAGCATTTACTAGGCGCATTTATTGAAATATTTAATGTGTTTGTAAATAATTATCAGACTATCTTTTTCAATTAGGATTGCGACAACCCAAACCCAAATTCCCAGTATGCCAATGGAAAATCGTGCCAGCCACACCAGCCGCGCCAAAGCATGCCAACCATGCTAGCTGCACCTCTTTTCCAATGAAAAATCATGCCATCCACACCAACCACGTCAAAGCATGTCAACCATGATATCCGCAATTCTATGACAAGGGCAAATCATGCCAGCCACACCAACCGCGCCAAAGCATGCCAACCATGCTAGCCGCACATCTGTGCCAATGGAAAATCATGCCAGCCACACCAACCGCGCCAAAGCATGCCAACCATGATAGCCGCACCTCTGTGCCAATGGAAAATCATGCCAGCCACACCAACCGCGCCAAATCATGCCAACCATGCTAGCCGCACCTCTGTGCCAATGAAAAATCATGCCAGCCACACCAACTGTGCCAAAGCATTCCAACCATGTTTGCCACACTTATGTGCCAATGGAAAATCATGCCATCCACACCAACTGAACTAAAGCATGCTATCCGCACCTCTGTGCCAATGGAAAATCATGTCAGCTACACCAACCGCACCAAAGCATGCCAACCATGCTAGCCGAACCTCTGTGCCAATGGAAAACCATGCCATCCACACTAACCGATCCATGCCAAACGCACATCGCCATAGCCCCATACCAACTTATCCGCGCCACCATGTTGGCCTTCCCTACGTGGCTACCAAAATGAAGGACGTGCAATAATCAACGGTTGCCCTGCATTCCTAGGAACAAATCCTGGTCGTCTAAGGTTACCAAATGGTAGGCTCGGAAAGATACCTACTATTGTGTATACTGCAAGTGCACAGTGTCGACAAGCAACACAGGGCAAGCACCACAGAGACTTGGAGAGTGTAGAAGTTGATTCTAAATCCTGATTCGAGAAGTAACCAAAAGGGGTTTGATTTTGTCGATCTGACGATATGATTTTCAAGTATTTGAAATAATAAAAGTAAAATATGCAAATAACAAGATATGTAAACAATGATAATATGGATACTAGGGTATTCAAATCCACCAATAACCTATGATATGCATTCAACTTGTAATATTATTCTTGTCCTTATAGTAGATTCAAGTCTACTTAGTATAACTAAGCACAACTAAAGTATTTATCCAAAGCATTAATTGTCTAATTAAGCACAACTAATCTAAAGATCAATATTTGGTTAAGCATGAGTTGTAGCATAATCAACATAGAGATATTCTAACTACAATGGATACATGGCATACATTGTGAGAGCAAGATGTTGACAAACTTGGATTAAATTATATCTTTAAACAATTCTAAACTTTCAAGAACAAGATACAAGATATGAATACATACCAATGAGATTAGGGCTTCATCTAAACCCTAGTAAATGAAATTAGAACATGAAGAACATTACAACAAAATTGAAATTTGATAAACTAACATGAACAAGCTATTCTTGGATGGTTTTTCAACACAACAACCCTCTCTATTTATACACAAAATTCCCTTAAGCACTTGGATCCGAATTTTGGCACTCATCCACTCAACAAAACATGTTTTCTTAATTGATGGAATATATTTGGTTGTGGGAAACAAATTGGGAGTGATTGAGTGAGAGAATGGGGGTGAGGTGGATGTTTTGGAAAGAATCCAATGGGGGTGAGGTGGATGTTTGGAAAGAATCATTTCTCCAATATCGAGCATCCATAGAAATGTCTTTGTCTTCGGTATTCAACGCAGATGATGAACTTCGAATTTCGTAGAACCTTGATAATTTGTAACCATTTTTTTTTAAGACCCACTACACAATGATCATCATATTTTTTTAGTGACCCGCTACACAGCTGATCATCATTTTTTTTTTAGTGACCCGCTACACAGCTGGTCATCAGATACCAAACACAAGACCCGATACACAGCTGGTCATCATAAAAAAAAATTTGATTTTTGATTTATTTATTTTTTAATAAAAGACTAAAAAATCTATATGCAAAACACTACAAAAAAAATCCTACAAAAGACCCGCTACACAGCTGGTCATAGAAAAGAAGAAAAAAATGCAAAAGACTACAAAGGATCCTACAAAAGACCCGCTACACACTGGAACAAATTTCGGGGGTGCACCATGCACAAGATCTAGTTCAAAGTGGATTTTGTCAGGGATGGATGGAGAGACATGAGTGAACTCTAATTGTGGCTCATCAAAGGTATTATATTTAACTTCAAAATAGTCCAAGAGGACTTGAGAGGCACATCGATTAGGTACTCTTAGAAAAGTAGGTTTAACAATAACTTTACAAACCAAATCTAGGTTGGGTGCAAGATTACCAGTTTGTGACATGGGCAGGGAGGTAGGCACATCTATAACTCCTAAATCATTTGCCAGTGTCGCAGCATGCTCACATTCATAGAACAATCCATCAAGACCCAAATAAGTATCATGCTCATGCTCATAAAACAAATCAATAAGCCCCAGTTCACAATCATCCCCTAGAACCAAACGACCTTTGGAACAAAAACCTAAATTCCTCCTTTCCTACATTTTGTAAATGAATCAAATTCATTTTTAAAAATGCATTAAGTTGTTCAATGGAAGGAGAGTCTTCAACAAGCATAATCAATGCTATATGGTTTATCATGCAATACACTCCTAGCATTATTTTGTTCGAAGCTTGAGATTTTCCTCCACATATTGTCACGCACCTAGGCAAAGCTTGTTGCGAGAGATTTGGAGGTACACACCGATCCATGAAATGATGCTCCACTTAGATTGTTTTCTAGACCCGTTATAATGCGAGTAAACCTCTCTTCGATGGAAAACCCTTTGATACCCAAGCCCCAAGGCATGCCAAGCCAAAACCCTACTAAGCACCTAGCTCGTTCTAAAGCTAGCCATGCCATGCGCCCATGGAAAACCCTGATATTGTAATCACCGTCCTTCTCTGCAAACAGTTGATATTTAATAATACCCTTCCGTAGGGTTTAAAAATAAAAATAAAAATAGCCCCAAAGTCCAAAATAAAGTGCAAAAGAAAAAGAAAATTACAAGAGTAGAGGAATCCTAATACAATCTAAAAATAAATAAAATAAACTCTTTTTTTTTTTTTTTTTAAATAAAAACTTCTTTCGCTTCCTTTCCTTCGCCTTTACAACAGCTACTCCTACTGTTGAGCTCAGCCAAAACCGCACCTAGCCAAAAAACTTGGTAGGCTACCCATGCCATGCTTGGAGAGTGTAGAAGTTGATTCTAAATCCTGATTCGCCCATGGAAAACCCACCAATAACCTATGATATGCATTCAACTTGTGCCCTCCAATGGATAATTTAATCATGCCTAATTAAGCACAACTAATCTAAAGATCAATATTTGGTTAAGCATGAGTTGTAGCATAATCAACATAGAGATATTCTAACTAATGGCATACATTGTGAGAGCAAGATGTTGACAAACTTGCTTTAAACCTAGCAAGATACAAGATATGCTATCCAATGCCATGTAAATGAAATTAGAACCATTACAACAAAATTGAAATTTGATAAACCATGAACAAGCTATTCTTGGATGGTTTTTCAACCCACATGCCAAAATTCCAAACTTGGATCCGCACCTCCAGCCAAAGGGAGTGATTGAGTAGCCATGCCATGCTTGCATGGGTTGTTTAATCCCATGATGGAAATCCCTTGCAACGCCCAACTTTCTTCTCTTTTGTCTTCTCAATTCTTCCAAGCAAGACAAAAACACAAAATTAATTAATACAAATATTTATTCTTGAAAATGGTAAAAATGCAGAATTTGGGATAATATATGACTTTGAAGTCATGCCAAAACCTGCCAACCTAATTATCCATGCCATGCGCCCTTGGAAAACCCTTGCCCCACATGCCAAGCCAAAACCGCACCTAGGAATACCTATCCACCCTTGGCCCCACATGGCAAGACAAATCGTGCCAAGTCATGCCATGCCAACCTAATTCCTCCAAGGAATACCTAGCCACGCCACCATGGCCTTCCTTACACGGCTACCAAAACGTATGCGTGCAACAATCACCGGTTGCCCTTCAACCCCAGGAGCAAATCCTAGCCATCCAAGGTTACCAGAAAACACATGGTAAACTTTGGCCCAAAAACCTAAGTTTGGCCACGCCAAACCATGCCATGCTAACGGCATGTCATCCTAGCCGCGCCACCATGCTGGCCTTCCTCTTGCGGCCACCAGCGAACGAAAGCGTGCGACGATCAACGGCTACCTGCCCTCTTAAGATGCAAGATCTCGACTGTCGAAGGTCACCAAGCTACCAAGTCTCCTAAGATCAACTTTCCAAAGCAACAACGACGTGCCACATGTTTTCCACGAAAAAAATTCGAGACATCAAACATATATCACAAACTTGGGGATCCTCTTTGGGTATTGGTTTGTCGGTTTGCAGTGTGCGGCGTACACTACGCCCATCATAAGGAAGTTTTATAAGGTGAGGCGGTTAGTAAATGTAGGGAGTCAATGGTGAAACACTCAACAATCAATTTCATGCGTTAACAGCCTTATGGAACATCAATTCCAAATGTTAACGATTTTATGGAACATCAATTTGATGCATACGATTATCACCTCCTACCATTTACTTACCCATTTATACATCCCTTAATGAGACTAGATTACGTTTTACTTCGACTTGTATAAATAGGTCTTACCTATTTTCACCAAACACAAAGTTCATTCGGGAATATACAACACTCATAAAACACTTTCTAGCTTACCACTTGTTATCCTTCCAACTTTTCTGATACAAGTCACAGTAACACAACTACTCTTCTAGAATCAACTATTCTGGTCTCATCACTTTCCTTGCTTCCCTCCCCAAAACCAACCCATTCTCCTTCACTTTGTGACCTAAGCAAGTCCGGAACGGCCAATTCTTGGTTTAGGATGAATTTGTATAGATTGATCGCTCGAACTTAAATTACTCCCTTGGAGTACATTGTTTAGGGTTTAAATTGTTTCTCACCTATACACTCGAAATTACCGAAATCAACAGAAACTATTTTCACCTACAAACACCTCCCTCACAAGATGATTTAGTGTAGCAACTTTGGCTCACTATGTTTACAAAGAGGCACTTTGGCTCTTTCTAACTAGCTCTCACTCTTTACTAACTCTCACTCTAACTCTTGTTTACTCACTAAAGTTTTTGTTGCTTACAAATTGAACTAGGCTTGCCTATTTATAGGCTTCATGACCGACTAACAAGAAAGCTCTAGAAATGAAAATTCTAGAGGCTATAACCCACTAGGCATATCTACTCTAATTTAATCTAGATTATTCACAAAACATGTGACCAAATCCCTTGTGTTTCTTACTAAAATGGAAAAGTCTAGAGTAATAATTCTCTAGATATGACCATCGAATTCTCTAGAGATAGAATTCTCTAGATGTTGGACGAGTAGTCTAACCATCTTATGGTACTACTTAGCCTAGATTATTATAGGCCTTACTTAACCCAAAAACCTTACTTATTGGCCCATTATGTGTACTCTCACCAAATCACAAATTAGTATTTATTTTTAACATGATGAAACAAGACTGTTGCAAATTAATAAAAGTCGATAAATCATTATGATTTATTTTTGTAACCAATTGATGTCAATTCAACTTAAAAATAAAATGAAATGAAGAGTAAGATCTTACGTTTGAGATGAGATATCATTATGCTAGGATCTTTTTGCATTTAACTCCCATCAACCTGCAACAAAATTAAATTTTATTTTTATTATGGATGGAGTACGGGCAGTGAACACGATAAGTGTACAACTTACTTCGTTGAACAGAAGGAAACAACATATTTTTTTACATTTCCTAACTATCTCTGCTGGCCTATTTATAATGAGTTGAACTCATTGAACCAAATATAAAATACTTACAAGTTCTACATCAGTGTTGAACATGATTGTGCTTTTAGCTCTGCAATCACACACAAACGCAATATCAAATATGCAAGTCTATAAGAACTAAATTGAGTAGAATTCAGGTATCAGCACTTAGAGTTCTTTTTCTTGTGTATTAAGGTTTCATTGTAATGATTCAGCACTTAGAGTTGTTGTTTAATCTACTAGGCACAGTTAGAGAAAAAAATTATGAACATGAAGAAACTTGTAGTCTCTCAGGAATCAGCGCTTCGAAATGACCAGATCAGGTTACATGACTCATGCGACTAGGAAAGTAGATAGGAGTAGCACACTATACGCTACAGAATGACAAACAAATGATCTTCTTCGTCTGCTGCTTTTCATCAACAAAATAGTCATCCGACCCCAAATATAAGGTTCTCTTTTAATAAAGAAAGTCTAACAATATGATATTGTAAATCTAGTAAAAAAAAATTAGATGTGAACAGCAGGATAGATCTTTTTAAGCAACGAGGACCATGACTAAAAGTTTAAAACTAACTGTACAAACTTAACAAACCTTCATAATGGTGTTTATAACAATAGCTCTTAATGGACCCAAATATAACAAAAAGATACAACATAAATAAATTACTTAAACTGAGAACGCAGCAAAGCAATTCATGAGATAAAAATATAGTTTTACGCGACTAAAGGTGGCCCAAAACTACAAACACATGAGACAGGATGGCATCTAACCAAGAACCATTCAGAACTACAGATCATTATCATTAACAGCCTTATGATACAAACCCAACAATAGGCATCATCCTTATTTAGACAGAACATCATCTAACAATATTAACAGCCTTCTCAAAGGTATCGATATCTACAATTCTTGTGTCCTCTGTGGAGATGACACGGAATCTCAAGATCACATTTTCCTTCACTGTAAAATAGCGCACAAAATCTGGAGTTCGGTCATTCCAAGGAGCTGTTGGTCATGGGTACTTCCAATGAGCATGAGGATGCTTTCTTTGGGCTGGAATCACGGACACTTCTCAAGCTCAGGAAACTACTTTTGGAGTCTCATCCCGGCAGCCGTAATTCTTACAATTTGGACCGAACGTAATGGTCGAATCTTTGAGAGGAATCATAACTTCAAAACGGATTTAGATTTGTGTATTGAGGTGAAGTCTCTGTTCTCAGCGTGGGCTAGTGCGGCGGGAAAACAATTCACTTGAACATGGCAAAATCGGTTATAAACAACTGGGAAGCTCTTTTTTTTTTATTCTCTTGTTTTTTTTAGGTTTCAGTTTACATTTTCTTTCTGTTTTTTCAGTTCTTTCTACATCTGGTAGAACTACTTTTTGTATATCCTTCTTCTTTCAATATAATCTCTCGTCTTTTCAAAAAAAAAAATATTAACAGCCTTCTAACAACAAAGTATCACTATGACATAAAAATAAATCAGAATTACATACAGATCACTATCATTATTGCATAAGAACTTATATCAACATGTGAGTAAAAGTTTAATATTCTTACCTTAACTAGGTGTTACACCCGTGCTCTGCACGGGCCTAGTTATTTTGTAAAGAAAAATAAGTAATAATAATAATAGGTAAAATACAAATAATAATATTAAAAGTAGCAAATGATAATATTAAATAGTTAAAAACTAATATCAAATAATAATGAAATGAACTAAAAATGATCAAATTAAGTATGAACTTTAGGTATGAAATTCTAAAACCAAGAAATGAACATATGCTTATTAAATTCTAAAACCAAGAAATAATTAGGTATGAACTTTTCTTGCAAGGTTCAGTTTAAGTAGGTACGAATTCTTATAAAAAACTAAAGCTCTTTCTTATAATTATCGTGCATCAAAATAAGTTACTTGGTTTGTGTTTATCATATAATAAGAGTAGAATAGTTCTTTGGTAGTCTCCAATGGCTTCGAATCTCAATTCAACAATGCTTTGTAAATCTCTGCAATGTTTCACTACCACCGTAAAACAGTTAACTCGCCTCCTTGTAAGCCTAGATGTAGACATCATTATAGGCCCCATCAAATTACTCTCTTCTTCTACTCCTGGTCTACGATAGAGTTAGTGATGGTGAATTCCAGTCACCATCTAAACCTCTCCAGTCGTAAACACAAAATCCACTTCTCATAGATATTAAAACATTGTGTTCTTCCATGAACATCGTTGTATACTCTGATGATACCCCTGTACATACAGGCAAAATGTCACAAAAAGTCTCAATGTAGAAAAACTAAGTTCTAGTAATAAATTAAAACAAAAAATTACCATCCATTATTCCATTTTTGTTGCTAATTATCGACAAACTTCACTCATTTTTATCAGTAGAAGGATTCCTAACCCACTAAAGGAAACCTGTGTAGGGAAATTAAATCCTTAACGACACTCACCTTTTAAAAAAAATAAAATAATACATCAATGATAAATGGCAATTCCACGTATAACCTCAAACAAATAACTGAATCTCCATCATACCCTAATAAAATAGAAAAGTATATCACCATAAGACTTAAGAAAATCTTAATCAGAAGTGTCATCTAAAGGAACAAACCATAATCATCCCTGTTAGGTTCCAGTCCGTAGTCACGCCTGTAGTATCTGGTTCGACAGCATCTGATGAACTATGTTACTCAAGTGCACGGGCTCAGATTGCGCAGAATGAACTATTCAAGTGCTGGCTATCAAGATTGAATCAAAACAAAGAGTTTCATTGAATGAGTTTTCATTTAGATAACATTAATACAATGTTTTTGATATTTTTATGGATGATTACAAATGATACTACAAATGCCTATTTATAGGCTTACAAAGAGAAGAAGAGAACTATGCCTATGGAGGCTAACAACTATGCCTTTGGAGGCTAACAACTATGCTTATGGAGGCTAACAACTATGCCTTTGGAGGCTAACAACTATGCCTATGGAGGCTTACCTTATATTCTTTGTTTCTAGAATAATCTACATGTTTAGAACATGTTTAGAGGTAATTCTAACACTCCCCCTCAAGCTGGTGCATATATGTCGCTCATGCCTAGCTTGCCAACAAACTTCAGAAATATTTTACTTGGAACTGCTTTAGTTAGAATATCAGCTACTTGTTCTTCCGATATAATTCTAGGTAACTCCACGATCCCATTATCCAACTTCTCTTTAATGAAGAACCTATCTATATCCACATGTTTTGTGCGATCATGATGAACTGGATTGTGTGCAATATCACACGCCGCTTTGTTATCGCAGTAAAAACGAATTGGTTTCCTAGGAGGATACCCCAATTCAGTTAGCAGACGTTTTAACCACATAACTTCGCAGATACCCAGCGCCATACCTCACCATTCAGCCTCTGCACTTCATCGTGAAACAACTCCTTGTTTTTTGCTTCTCCATGTAACAAGATTACCCCCAACGTAGGTAAAATATCCTGAAGTAGACCTCATATCATCACATGACCCACCATAGTCAGAATCAATATATGCCTCCATACTTTTGAAGTCTTGACCTTTCTTAAACAAGATCCCTTTTCCTGGAGCAGACTTCAGGTATCTTAGGATTTGCATTACCGCATTCATATGTGTTTCTCCAGGATTATGCATGAATTGACTAACAATACTCAATGCATATGCAAGATCGGGTCTTGTATGTGCCAAGTACATTAGTCTACCCACGAGCCTTTGGTATCTTCCTTTATCAACAGGTACTTGGTTTCCATCCGAACATAATTTCAAACCTGGCTCTACTGGTGTATCTACAGGTTGACATGATGTCATACATGTTTCCTCCAACAAATCAAGGGCATATTTTCTTTGTGACAAGAATATTCCTTCTGTTGATCGAGATACTTCAATTCCAAGGAAGTATTTTAAAGAAGCAAGATCCTTCATCTGAAATTCACTTGATAGATAATTTTGGAGAGCCTTTCTTTCTTCTCGGATCATCTCCTGTAACTATCATGTCATCTACATATATGATTAAAGTCGTAATCTTACCTCGATTTTTCTTTAAGAATAAAGTATGATCTGAATTTGCCCGACGATAACCAAATGCTCTCATAGACTTGGTAAATCTTCCAAACCACGCTCTCGGAGATTGTTTCAGACCATACAATGACTTGTTTAACCTGCAAACTTTTCCGTTATGCAACTCGACTCCATCATTCCTGGTGGAAGCCGCATATACACTTCTTCGGACAAATCTCCATGTAAAAAGGCGTTCTTGACATCAAACTGTTGTAATGGCCAACCCAAATTTGCAGCAAGAGACAACAAGACTCGACTGTATTCATTTTAGCTACAGTGCGAATGTCTCATTATAATCTACACCATAAGTCCGGCTATACCCTTTAGCAACCAATCTTGCCTTAAAGCGTTCAATTTCACCATTTGCCTTGTATTTGACTTGTAAAAACCCAGCGACATCCCACGACTTTCTTTCCTTCGGACATTCAACCATGTCCCAAGTATTATTTTCTTGTAAGGATTTCATCTCATCGATCATAGCTTCCCTCCATTTCGGATCAGATAATGCTTCACACGCTGTTAGGAATAACTACAGTAGATAATTGATTCACAAATGACTTATTTGATTCGGTCATACGGTGATTAGAGATATAATTACTCATGGGATATTTAGCTTTTGATGAAATATCGTGTTCATACATAGATTTAGGGATACCTCTATTCCGACGTTCTGCAATTGTTTCTTTGCGGGTTCAAGAACATCTTCAGAACGGTTGGATTGGGGTTGGTGATCTATCATTATCTTCTTCAACTTCATCTGCATTATCTTCTGATCTATATGCATTATCTTCTTCAACTTCATTTATAGCTTCAATTTCATTATCTGTGTTAATTTCTTCCCCACTAACTTTCTATTCTTTTGGAATTTCAAGAACAACATCTTCTTCGATTATGTCTTCTTCATAGTCAAGAGTCTGAATTTCTTTTTCATACTCCCCCTGAAGTTCAGACTTCGAGTAATACATCACGTGTTCGTGAAACTTAACATCCAATGTGATGTACATTCGTTTAGTTGGAGGATGGTAGCACCTATATCCTTTCTGACTTGCAGCATATCCTAGGAAGACACATCTTAAAGCTCGGGGAGATAACTTGCTCCGTTGGTTCTTGTGTAAGTGCACAAATACTACACAACCAAATATGCGTGGAGGCAAGTTTGGAACTGTTGGTGAAACTGTTGCCTCACTGAGAGCTTGAAAAGGTGTCTGAAAAATGATAGTCCTGGAAGGTGTACGGTTGATCACATATGATGCAGAGGCAAGAGCTTCACCCCAATAAGTTAACGGCATATGAGCTGATATTAATGAAGCGCTCACAACTTCAAGCAAGTGACGGTTTTTCCTTTCAGCTACCCCATTCTGTTGAGGAGTATTAGGACAAGTTTTCGATGAACAATACCACATTCTTTTAAATAATGCTGAAAATCAGTACTTAAATATTCGCCTCCGTTTTCACTTCGAAGAACTTGAATCTTTGTATTGTATTGTGTGTTGACTACTTTGTGAAACCTCTTAAATAAATTATTCACTTCATCTTTTGATTTCATCAAGCAAACCCATGTCATCCTAGTGCAATCATCAATAAAGGTGACGAACCATCGTGCGCTTCCAAGAGTGTTAACTTTAGATGGCCCCAAACATCGAATGAATAATCATGAATGGAATAGGACTTTTATTTAAACTTGATGGAAACGAAGTACCATGGCTTTTAGCTAGTTCACATTCTTCACATTGAAAACTAGAAACATCAATCTTTGAAAATAGACTAGGAAATAACTTTCTTAAGTAGCCAAAAGAAGCATGCCCTAACCGTCTATGCCATAACCAAATTTGTGATTTCTCCTTCTCCCCCTGAGTACCATTCACAACTAAAGCGTTAGATAATCTTTCTGAAATTTTTGACTCCAAATATAGATAGTATAGCTTTCCTCTTCTAACCCCAGATCCAATCGTCCGCCGTGTTCGAATGTCCTTAAACACACAAGAATTAGGCCAAAAGATAACAACACAATTTAAGACTTTAGTAATTTGGGAAACTGATAATAGATTATAATTTAGAGAGGAACGACTAAAACGGAATCTAGACTCAATGTATCCGTAAGATTTAATGATTGTTCTCCAATTCTCGGAGCCAAAGATCCATCTGCTGTGCAAACGGAGTTGTGTATGGATGTTTTAAGAGGAGAAACCTGTCGGAATCAAAAGTCATATGGTCTGTGCAACCCGAATCAATTATCCATGAGCTATTAGGAACAACTTGCGAAATATTAAAAACCTTACCATTGGTTGTTTCCATAGCGGAGGTTAGATTACTAACCACATGTCTGCTTTGCTGCAAATGAATTCTTTTTCTTGGGATCGCATTTATCCCACCAACTGGATACCCGATAATCTTAAAGCAGTTGTCTTTGGTATGACCACGTTTACTACAATGAGTGCAGGTGATAGACTTATGTTTAATGTTGTATTGACGACGGGTTGCCATTGAAGAAGTTTCAACACTAGATACAAGGATCCTTCTCCTTGCTCTGATACCATATCAAGATTGAATCAAAACAAAGAGTTTCATTGAATGAGTTTTCATTTAGATAACATTAATACAATGTTTTTGATATTTTTATGGATGATTACAAATGATACTACAAATGCCTATTTATAGGCTTACAAAGAGAAGAAGAGAACTATGCCTATGGAGGCTAACAACTATGCCTTTGGAGGCTAACAACTATGCCTATGGAGGCTTACCTTATATTCTTTGTTTCTAGAATAATCTACATGTTTAGAACATGTTTAGAGGTAATTCTAACACTGGCAACTTATAGGAACTGTCTTGTCCTCGCCTAATAAGAACCTTTTTATATACTTAAGTTAAGACAGCTCAAACATGTTACTAACCCATTGCCAAGTTGAATGGTACTACAACTTTCAACAGTATCAGTGCCTGATTGTCCACTTTCAACAATATCCGCTCCAAGAGACTTATGTAGTAATAATTTTCTCTAGTAAATTCCCGCCTAATTTGCTCAAAAAAATAATGTTATCCTATAGTAATCGTAACTTTGCACACTGTTAGAATAATAACAGATAACGAAACCATAACAATACCTTGGTCGTATGGGATCAGTTGTAGTTTTCGTAGATTTATTCCTCTCATTATGTTTATACGCTAGAGCCGATTATATCGTGCTTGTTCTCTGGTACAACATGATGTTGGTTTTACACCTTTGTTTCGCCTTCTTCCTCTTGCCACCATTGTTCCCTACAGAATCTTAGGTCTTGCTCTTCTTCTTCACGCGGTCTGCAAAGCATTATGCTTTTTTTTTTCTCTTTTTGTGGAAGAGTTTACCTTTTCTTTCTTCGTTAGTATAGAAATATAGAAATATGTGATATAAGGAAAAAAGACAATAGCGAATAAGAGCACAATGTTACCTGGTATAAACGAATTGATAAACCCTTATCTGCAAAAGTCATATTCTTTCTGAAAAAGTCACCATCCTTCACCAAAATAGCGAAAAAAGAGTGAACCCCAACCTATACTTCCTTGGTCATCTGAAAAGAGAGGCGGAAGAGCTTAGGAGAAGAGAGGCAGAAGAAGTCCATAAAAGAAAATTAGGGTTCGAGGAAAAAAATAAGAACACAATGTTACCTGGGATGCCTATTGTTGGATATTTTCAATAATATAGAAAATAAAATGGTTTTCATTTTTGGTTAGCCACTACGATGGGGAGCGTCCTGAGCCTTATAGATGCAATGTATGTTAGTTGGAGCTGAAAATGCATCTCCAAAGGGTGTGATGGTTCACAAGAGACACATCCATTCCCATTAGACACTATTGGTGTCTTTTGGAAGTAAAAAGGCATCTCCAATGGGCATGAATTCCCTATAAGTAGTGATGATTTGTTTTCATTCATATATGGAAAAACACAATAAAAATCTCTGATTTCTTTTCTCTTATAAGCATCATCAGATTCTAAATACTGTGTGTTCTTGGTTGGGTCAAGGGAGTACAACTCTTGAATTCAACAACGTTGTTTGGGCTTCATTGTATCCTGAAGGCAATATTTCGCTGACCAATTGTACTCGCCAATTATTTAGGAATGGTCGAAATAATTGCTGAAAAGAATCGTCGTAAGGCCAAGCTTGTGAAACGACATTCTTTTCTTTCTCTATTTTCTTCATCCTCCGTTTTAGACTAAATTTCCAAAACCTATTTCCCCAAAACACCAGAAGTAAATAGCGAATCCATATCAACACTAAACCCTACAAAAAGACAATAATCAATATCAAAATCTCCGGGATTGAAATCGAGATAATAATAAAATAAAAAAATAATCATAAGTAGACTTACCTGTATGAGAAGAAAAACCTATCACTACCTTGGTCGTCTAAAAAGAGAGGTAGAAGAAGTCCATAAAAGAAAATTAGGGTTCGAGAGATTATGGATACGTGGAGTATAGATGATATATTCGTGGAACAAAATATCGTAAATATTAAAGTAGACTTAGTGGTGTTCCCCTATGAAATATTTGTGGTGTGAAATGACCGGAGGCTCCTATTGGTCGAAATATTCTCGGTGGGGACAGAAGCTCTAGAATTTGAGCTTGATACAGTTTTTAACCACAGCAGAGTATTTTCTCCTGAAACTATATGAAATATTTGTGGTGTGAAATGACAGGAGGCTCCTATTGGTCGAAATATTCTCGGTGGGGCCAGAAGCTCTAGAATTTGAGCTTGATACATCTTTTAACCACACCACAGTATTTTCTCCTGAAACTATATATTTAATGTCTTCTTGACGTGCCAGAATTGAGCTAAAAGGAAAAGTTAGGAATGGTTCGTGAAGGATTATTACAACCCCCTATAAGGAGTGAATGTCCATATTCCACTGGAGGATTAAGTGGTAAGCTAGATAGCCAATATAACCATCCAGACTAGCTGCGTTCTCTCCATTTGGTTGTGAACTTGAAGCTTCTCAACTACTTCGAGGTCCTGCACAAATTGCATTAGATCTTATTTCACTTGTGCCCTTCTTTCTACTTGGCTTCTCTAGGTCAGCTTCCATATATCCTAGAACAGATTAAAACATTCATGACGTAAATATCCAAAAGATATCAAATACTAAATGTACAACTAGAAAAGTGATTAGACATGTCATTAACAACTACAGTAAAGGCAAACATGCTTGGTAGCATCAGATGTTACAACGTCCTCCCAATCTATCTTCTGATTGTTAATTGACTAATTTGAAAAAGCATTCAAAGAAAATTTAAAACACTAAGCATCAGCTTTGATTTTATACAATTGGAAATTCACGATGATGGCATCTACTATCTACCAAATTCAAAAAGATAAATCTGATTCTTTGACATTATATAAATATGAAACTCAACCCTATGATTTTTCATAGCCTTGTTTGTAATAATACTTGTCCACTTTATTTTCACACTTTTTGTAGGATGTTGCTTACCTAAAAATTTAATTAGTACTCAGTTCCTTACAAAAAAGAAAACTTAAGCTACTAAATATTAATATAAACCTTAAACATAGAAACCCCTCAATGAAGCTTGATTTCGGGCAAAAACAGATAGCTTGGTAAGCTGGATGCAAAAAAATCAAACAAATAGCATATCTGACTCCACACCAGTACAAAAAAGGATTGTCAAAATGTGTATACAGAAATGTGGATGTAGATTGGAACATACACACTAACAAACAACACTAAACTACACGAACAAATGTATGCAGAATATGAAATCATCAACTGATCCCACTCTTATACAAACTAAAAAATACTGAAAAATACAATACGGACAAAAAAAAACTATGAAATACAAAATTTGGATAGAGGAAGCTAGTACATGAACAAAGGTCGTCTGCATAAGACATGGCAAAAAAAAAAAATCCAATTACGAAACCATGGAATTTGGAATGTTCCGAGTAATCCAGCGATGCTTGCAACCTCTAACGGTCTCCGTTTAACTACCTGCAAAATTTGAAACATCAGAAGCTTCAGCCAAGAAACTAAGCATAGATAGTCAAAAGAATTAGTTATTCAAAAATGACACTTTCAAATCAGTAATTTACCTTTGCATGTTTTTATTTCTTCAAAAAGTAGAAGTGTAGATCTCTAGCTCCTTCTCCCATAAAAAACCCATCACGATTCTGTTAGTTGCAACTCAAGCTAACAATTTGTCAAAAAAAAAAAAAAACAATGTAAAGTTTACCCACATCCCAGTCTCACTCCAGCTCGATCTTTTATATTAGAGATGGGATATTTTGGAACATTGCATAATTCACAAAACTTATTTATCAATTCACTGTATTAGTACCTCCATTATTCCAAGTTACAGCAAGTACAGAGTACATTATTACTATCAATTATTACGAGTAAAACTTGTTATTGTAACTGCAACAAAATTGACACAAAAAGAGAGAAGAAAAAAAAAACATTATTACTATCAATTACTCTGGCTAAAACCTGTTATTCTAACTGCAACAAAATCGAAAAATCTCCAATAGCTGGACCACCATTTCTCTTTCTTCAGAAGCAAAACAAAGAAAAGACCCCAAAATCCAACCGCAAAACCCAATACAACCATAGCACACATCACTAAATTATCATTTACATATTCTCCATCGTCTTCGTCAACTTTATTTGTAGGACTAGCATTCGTTGCACTACTATGATGATCACCCTCGCAAACTATGTTTGTTGGAGATCCGCACAACAAAGTGTTTCCAATGAAAGCTGAACCATCCAAACTCAGTGTATCAAAGTGATTTTGCCTCGGAATCCTGCCACTCAGTCTGTTGTAAGATAAGTTTAGAACCTGGAGAGAATCAATTTTTGTCAAGGATTGTGGAATAGGTCCGGAGAGTCTATTGAAACTTAAATCCAAAGACTCTAGCGCAGACATGTTTCCGATACTCTCTGGGATATCATGGGAGAAATGGTTATGAGACAAATTAAGTGAAGTAAGTAGTTTTAATAAACCTATTTCTTCAGAAATGTTTCCGTCAAGAGAGTTGCACGATAGATCGATCATTGTGCGATATTTATGTAAATCTTGAGTTCCTAACATGACCCCTTTCACTACCTCCTGCAACCCATAAATATTGTAATCGCTATACCCCCATGAACTCCTTATTAATCCAGTCAAGTTTCCAAAACTTTTAGGAATATGACCGGAGAGATTGTTAAGTGATAAGTCTAATATTAGAAGGTTCTGTAAATGCATAATATCTTCAGGGATCGACCCATTTAATTCGTTTGACCTTAAAGAAAGGATTTCAAGGTCATTGATTGAACCGATATTATCTGGTATACTACCTCCAAACTTGTTATTAGCTAAGTTGAGAATCATTAACCCCGCACTTAACTTATCTGGAATTTTGCAGGAAAACAAATTATCACTCATCTCTACAACTGATAAGTAAGGACCACGTGACAGAAAACCAGCCGGAATCTCACCCCTTAACATGTTCTTGTAAATTGAAACTCGCTCCAACTTAGAGCAGTTCGAGAAATTTTTCGGTAATTCTCCAGTGAAATTATTGTAAAACCCAATTATGGAAGATAACTCACCACCATAACATAAGTTGTCTGGTAAATTTCCTGAAAGCTTGTTCTCTGATATGTCAAGTTTACTCAGCTTGGAATGTAAACCCAGTTCTCGGGGTAGCTCACCTGATAAATTGTTCTGTGAAAGTACAATTTCCGTTAGTAATGGAAGTAAACTAATTCCCGCCGGTATTTCTCCGGTTAATCGATTCTGAGCCATACCTAAGTATGTCAAACTCTTTAATTTCCCGATACCTTCAGGAATCGATCCTGTTAACCCATTATCTGAAATATCAATTACTTCCACATTCAAACAATCAATTCCTCCAGGAATTTCACCCGATAATTTGTTAATCGATAAGGATAGAGTCCTCAAGCTCTTTGAATAGAATAAAATCTCAGGAATTTTCCCGCTTAAATTGTTTTTTCCTAAATACAGAAAATTCAGATTTGAAAAGTTGCCAAACCAATCAGGAATTTCTCCATATAAATTCATTCTTTCCATCCCTAAATTCCTCAACTTTACCAGTCTACTGAATTCAGGCGGAATTTTTGCTGGAAAGAAATCATTAGAATGCAGATGAAGAGCTTCGAGATTTGATAAGTTCCCGATTTCTGGCAGGAAACTACCATTAAATAGATTCGGAGTTCCACTGAAATCATTTGGAATTTTACCAACAAAGTGATTCTTGGAAAGATCCAAATATTTAAGTTTGGAACACTTTAAGATAGAAATTGGGAATTCCCCGGGTATGGCATTATCAGAAAGATCAATCTCTGTTAAATTTTTCAAATCACAAATAAAACTTGGAACTTTTTCTGTGATATTCTTAGATGGAAGTACAATTCCAAAAACTGAATCATGGGTGTCACAGAATATACCTTCCCAGCTGCAGTGATGAGAATTATTTGAATTCCATGATTTGAATTCTGAAGGATTTTCAAATTCATTCTTGAGTTTTAGTAGAATACTTTGTTCTTCTTCATCTTCCTGAATTTTCAGTGACTGCACTACACAAAATAGTATAGGAAGAATGAAAATGAGGTTTAAGTTGGTTTTATTGAACATCTTTGAAAAGAAACTGAATTATGGTCGCACGACTTCAACTATGAGAAATGAATGAATTATAATCTTACAACTACAGTTAGTTGTTGAATTACATAGATAGACCGATTGAGTTTTTCAAATATGAAATGGCTCAATGTTGGCCATTCAAAACTCATCTCATTATGCATCAAAACATATATGGACTGTGTGCATCTATGATGCATTTTGGATGTTGCCAACCAGCATAGAAAGACCACTTGTCCCATTTCTATAGCATTTCCAAAATAACCGAATATGTCTTTAGTAGTATTATAAATTAGAAAAGATAAGGTTAGAGAGAGGAAATTTAGGTTTTAGAATATCGTGTGAGGATGAGAGTTTTCTCTTCTTTAGACCCTATTTGTTATCTCTAGGGGGATTAGATCATCTAATTCTAGAGGCCTCTCATAGTCTTATAGTTTCCAATTTAATTTGGTAGAAATTATAAGTTATTTGAGAAGAATCTCTATTTTTAGGTTCTTCCTTTATTTAAAGGGTAGAAGAAACTAATTTGGTTGATTGTTTATCCTTTTGAAGTTATCAATTTCAATTTGTTTCAATTATAAGCTTCCGCTTCTCATCAATCTACCAGTCAGGCTAATAACCTAGAGATTACGGAAACGCTAGGCTCCAAATATCAAAGGAGACAAGACAGTCAACAAATCTCTATCCTAACGGAAAATTACATAAATTCGAGGATGAGATAGTAGGTTACATTTTCGGTTAAGGCAATGCTAAACATATGTACAATGTATCAATAGAAAAGGGAAAATTGGAAAATTGGCCCAATACGAGGTGCAATATTAGAAATTTTCCCAACCGTTAAAAATAGTTGGAAAAATATCTCATTTCATGAACATTACCATCCAACCTGGTTAAGTTACGTGTGTGAGCCCACACACTCGGAAAAAAAGGGACAAATACACCCTTTAAAATTGAGGGTTCATGGTTCAAAATTCATGGTTCGGGGTTTATGATATTCAAGGTTTAAGTCTCAGGGTTTAGAATTCTGAAGGTTGTGTTTATCTTTTCCCCGCATGTATGGGCTCACATATGTGATTTAACTGAATTTCTAAAGGACCAAGGCATTTTTCCAAAATTTTAAATGTTTGAACAGATTTCCAACATTACACCTTATACTGGAGCATTTTCCCAACTTTTCCTAGAAATAAATGCACATAAAAAGACAAATATGATCTGAGGAAATATACACAAAATTGGTTAAAAAGACCAAAATCAATAATTTCTGGGTGAAAAGGACATTTAGATTTTGATACTGTTTAAATGGATAAAAATATAAAAATAGTCAGGATGTAAACAATTTCATCCTACCCATATTCAAATATTTTTTCTTATTTTTAATTTACATCAGGATGCATCCAGTTTCATCTTTGTTATTTTTTAAGTTTAAGTCAGGATGAATCCAGTTTCATCCTTGCTATTTTTTTGTTGTCCATTGCACCCATAGTAATTTTTACTCGTCCATTTGAACCATGTTTTAAAAATATTTGGACAAATGACTAATTTTCTGGGAAATATACGCTGACTTTTCAACGAAACGTACATTATGTACTATCTACACAAGTCATGCTAACCCTAAGAACAAGGCAGTGCTAGCTAGACTCCATGCCCTAACAAATGGACATTATGGCACTATGTACTCTCTTGAACCAAAGCCAGCAAACTGACAGGAGATAATTCAACGAAATGATAATTCTTGACAGAGGCTTGCGTGTCAAACTGGGATGCACGGACGCGCAGGTTTTCATCAAGTGTCCGCGTTTGACGCACTCGGGACGCGCCTACGACGCTGACTCGACGCTCATTTCCGAGGCTCAAAAATGAATGTTGGTGGAGAGTTTCGAACCACATACATCACACTCCCTACCCTTAGCAAGGAACCATTGCACCAGTTGCACCTATTTCACATTTATTCATACTTACATAAGATTTGCATCACATAACATATTATTTATTTGTTTTGTAAATGAATTTTAAACTAGCATATATTTATAATATTTTGTATTTATATTTATATATACGTGTCCGCGTTAGTGTCGTGTCGTGTCCGCGTCACCGCGTCCGAGTCCGTGCAACTCAGGTGTCAAATGTAAAAACGATGACCATAGTACCATATTGTGGACTAAAAGAATAATATAGCAACCATATGGTGCACAAGAATACACAGCTACCACCACTTGCAAATCAATAGGGTACCACCCTTAATGAATCCCTGCATCTAGTATATGGTCGAGCTACACCCATGTCCCTCCAAATCCCTGTAAAAAGCTGTTTTGGGTTTTATTTTCTGCTTTATAGCACATGTCAACGTATAAATATAGGCGCGTATTTCGAATATGTGGCCCGACTATGTCGTAGACCACAAAAATTGACTAGACCAAGTGGCTACGACAAAAATTGACTAGACCAAGTCAACGGAAGTTTTGTTGTCTAAGAAAATGAAGTGCCGATTCTACAAATGTGAATACATTTCTTCAATCGCCATTCAGGCTTCTTAGAACACCTAGATTAATCATTGGGGCACACCCTAGTTAGTAATTTTCCGAATGATTCCTGAACGTATCCGAACTAACCGAATCCGAATGATACTTTCGAACTATTTGAACTCCGAACCTAGTTCCCAGATTATATGAACCTCACGAATGATTCGCGAACGTATCCGAACTAACCAAATCCGAATGATATTTCCGAACTAGAACTTCGAACCTAGTTCGCACCCAACCTCGCTCTCCCATAAGTAATTCTCTGATCGAGTTTTGTTGCTTGGTTTTTGTTTGATTTTGAATATACTTTATATTTAAATACAATTATTCAGTTCAATTTTTTATTGATAGTTGTTTAACCAGTGTTTTATGTGTTAATTTTTGTTTAAAAATCTATAAACTCGTTTTATAATACATTTATGCGATTAAATTGTTTACTTCTTGTTAAATAATCACGCTAAAATTTTTTTTTCATCTTATAAATCATATACAAATAAAATTAGTCTCGTAATAAGATCATAATACTTATCAATTTATCATTTATGTAATCCGAATTTTAAGTGTCGAACTCACATTTATAAAACGAATATACACGTACGTATGCCGTTTCGAACAACGAACCGTTGACCGGATTTTTGACCGAATCCGTATAATTCTCGTACGTATGTCGTCCCGAACTACTACCCGTATCCCGAATTGCTAACTAGGGGCACACTAAGGACATTGATTTTCTCATCATACTTGAGCGGGATAAGGTATCGTCAGATTGGACATGCGTCAGGAAGAATAGAACTCTCGACTTCCTGTTGGAGAGGTGAGTATCAAACTACTTTGGCCACGTTCCAAAAGGCTAGTTAGTATGCATCCTAATGGAGCTCATATAAGGGCTTTCCCTTCCCCTCTCGGATTGAGTTGATAAAATACGGTGCTTGTTACGGTCTAACTTGGATAAATGAACAACCGAAAGAAAAATTAGTCCTTAACGGGTCCATAAAAATAAAAATGAATACTAATTATTAAATTTAGGCTAATTGGAAAAATGATGGTGACTTAATAGGCAATTGCCCCACACATTACTTTTTTTTGTTCTTTTAAATGATTCAAATGAATAGGAATTGCTCATTTTTTTCTAAAAACTATTGTTAAACACTATAGAATCGATCATCAGCTTCATTCAATTCGATCAAATTGGACCAAAATTGATCACCGATTCCAACATTGATTTATATCTCAAATTATAGCATAACCCCATCAAATCAGGATGAACTTGCATCAGTTCCACCTACAATTGCTTTAAATTATAACAAAATTGAATTTGTGTGGTGTAAAAGAAAACCGTGGGATAAAACAGAAACAAGTAGTAAGTGTCGGTTGTTTTTCGGTCGCTAAATAGGAAAATTTATTAGTAAAAATTGGTCTTGGAATTTTCCGTCGGCTTCAAATAGGAAATTTCAATGATTCAAACAAAAATCTTCAATTCAGAAACAGCTTGGGTTAAGATGATGGTCAAAATGAAACATGCATATTACATTACAAGGGGCTACATAAGAGATGGACTTGATAACATCTGATAAATTCAGTTTCATTCATGTATACTAAAATCAATCCTCATTATGAAAACAATGATAAGCCAGGTCTCTCTGTCATTATTAACTGAAACTAATAACCAATTTTTTATTTTTATTTTTTGGTGGTGGAGGAGATTTAGGCTTATAGATTCCAGGGGTTGGTGGTTTTGAATGCTTCTTAGCATCAGCTTGAAATGGGAAACTCAAAGAGACTAATAATACCACTATAAGAGCATTAGTTGTAAAGAAGAAAGCCACCCCCTCCTTTTTTTCCACATAATACTCATTTCTAAGTTTCGGGGTGATCTTAAACATACTTCTCTACCCTTCATATATATAGAGGCTAGAGCTAGAAGCTTATCTTCTCATCTAGTCGGTCCAATTTGACTTCTTATTAAAGTGCTACTTATGATATAAAGGCGTCGGTGATGGAGCCAAACAAATGGTTGGTTTGGACTGGGTCTTAGCACTTGTAGAATTAATATCTTGAACCTATCATATTTATGCTCGATAAATGGTGGCCTCAATTTAGTAATGAGACCAGCTATTTCTTTGTTCTTCCCATATCGACAAAGAATCTCTTTTTCGCTCCGCTTGCTAAAGATAGGAATAAATTGTAGTAGCAGTTATGGTGAATGATCCCTGGGATGATGATTACTTGGTCTATTTGGTAGGAGAGAAATGCAAGACGCTTTTCAAATAAGTAGCTGGAGCTACATGGGGTCTATTATACACTTTGAATCTCCTAAAGTCTATGTTTTTTTTGCCCGGCTACTTTGGAGCATAGGTGAATTATTTGGGGTCTATTATAACGTGATAAAATAAGATATTTTGAAATAAAGTAAAGTTTTAAAAATTGATACAAAAACCCCAAATTTTAATATTGGTTTCATCAAATTTTATTTTGGTTTCATCAAATTTTACGATGAAACCAATATTAAAATTTGGGGTTTTTGTGTTACTCTTGTTTGTTTTTTTTTGGGTTTTTGTGTTAATTTTGCTTTCATGGGTTTTTTATTGATGGATAGTGACACCTTTGGGGTTATAACTCGCGGACCGGAAATAGAATGAAAAACCTTTTAGCAAACTATTTTGTTAATGACCAATTTACCCACGATTAACTAATGTTAATTCGGGTGATCTATGGATGCTTAGTCAAGTTACCTTTTAACATCAATTAACATTAATTCACCATTAAAATATAAAAGATTTTGATTTTGATTTTGATTTTGATTTTTTCAACAAAAATCAATCCTGAATCGGTGGATGTTCATGTACTCGTAAGCCAATTCCGGGTTGATATCTTAATTCACGATGAACACCAAAAATCGGTGCATATTACTTACTACATAGCCCGATTGTAAAGAAACGGTGAGCACGATATATACACATAGACCGATTCCATACAATCCACGAAAAGAATCGGTTTATACGAGTGCTCATGTAATCCGATTCCGGGATAAAAAAGTATACTGAAAATTTGAGAATTTTCTCCATTAACAATCGGTTGACGTGGTCACAAGTATAATTAAGAGTAATAGGTTGCAATCAACGATGTTTACTTTGATTATTTAAAAAAATAAATGGATGATCAAATTTCTTTTAAATTGATCGTTGTTGTTAGAATGGATTGATGAATTTAAGTTTGAATTTTAATTGGTAAGGGAAATGATTTGAATAGGTTTTGGTTTCGAAAGAGTTTCAAATTTTGAAGGATACGGTTGAGAATTGAATTCTAACAATGAGGATACTTATTACTTTTGCCTAATTTAAACTTTCTATAGGTTGGTTGAGGAAATTGATACTTATTACTTGATAGTTTTCATATTTTTCTCACAAAACTACTAACAATACCCTAATATTTTGTCTTGGAATCATAAGTTTATTTTTAAATACACTAATAACAATTAATGTTTGATGACTTTTTTCAAGGGCATATATATAATTTTTTTCATATCTCTCTCTATTTCTTAATCTGCGTGAAAACTCCCAAAACATCATCTAAAGTGGAACGGAGTGAGTATGATCTAAATAAAACCCCTGCAAAGGATCTGTATGTTTCCCCCACACAAAAAAGAGTGATGTTTTTGGGCATAACAAAAAATTATCGGGCATATATTTTGTCTAAGTTCGGCTTAAAAGTTGTGAGCCGAACCTTGGAAACCTAGGCAAAAAAAAATTGTGAGCCTAACCTTGAGTATGCCCAGTAATTTTTTGGTATGCCCAAAAACATGTCTCAAAAAAAAGCGTGAGTTTTAATTAGCTCAGTTACATGTTTCAAAATCACTCGTTCATATTATTGTCAGCAAAAGTTTCCATAAAACTTGGCCTGTCCAATAATAGTTCTTCATTACAAAGAAAAATTTCCTACATTCCCCTCTCTTAATCTTCCTAGTCCCACCATGGCACCATCCTTCTATCATTTTATTTTATTGTGAAGCATCCTTCTATCATGCTATGTTCATTATGAATGGACACCACAACTTATAGATATGAATGGACACCAGAACTTCTTGATATGGTTAAATCTGGAAGCGATTTTGATCTAGCAGCGCTAGAGCATTTTTGATCTAGCGTTGCTAGAGCCGTTGGATTAACCAATCCAATGGTGGTGGTGGTTTATGATGGAAATTCATTTTTTTCCGTTGGAGTAAAAACTCCACTCGCAACCACCACATTAAATTGGTTAATCTAACAGCTGTAGCAACGCTAGATCAAAAATGCTCTAGCGCTGCTGGATCAAATTTTTTTCCCTTAAATCTTTCAAAGTCCAAGTAGATGGCAGGAGAAATTTCAACGAAACTGACAGGAGAAAATTCGACGAAATTGAGTAGACATTAACACCGCATATGTAAAAAAATAAAAGAATAGACATAAACACGTGACCGTCTTAATCCTACGGCTTTCTACTTTACTGACGTGTGTTCTGTTTATGGCTCACTTGAAGAACGTTTTTTTTTTTACCATGGTTTTCTTTTTTGGACCATGGTTTTATTTTTTAGTAAGATATTTACAAGTAAAGTGAAGACACCCTTATTCAAATATTTACTTAATACCAAAATTACCCTTCCTAATTAAGTTTGTGTAATGATTAGTTAGTGTAACCATTAGTTAGTGTGATTAAATTCGGTTAATTAGTGATTAGTGTAAGATAAAATCAATATTATTTTTCTTAAAATTAAGTTAATGAAAGGGAAGAAGAAGGAGATTATAAGAGTTGGAAAAACTCAATTATTTTTTTATTTTATGAATTCGAACCTTCAAACCACCCATGTATACTTCAAATATAGTTTTTTGTTGCATGAATTGGCCAAAATTTCCTGAAAATAAGAAATATTTATAGCTTGAATTGGGTTAAGTCAAACAAGTTCGTCTACAAGATCTGAAGAACAGATAGCCGAACTCATTTGGAAGTGTAGTTTCGGCTACTTTTTCCTAAGACGCAAGTAGCTGAACTCCATTTTAATGGAGGTTTTGATGAGTTCCGCTAACAGGTTCTGGGACAGGTAACCGAACTTTTATTCTAGAGTATATAGAGTAATGTTCGGTTTCCAACATTAATTTTCGACTGAACCGAACTCAATATTAGAGTGAAGTTCGGTTAGGAGAAAAAATTATGAAATAAGCCGAACTCAACATATGTGTTTGCATAGTAGAATTTTACATACCTTCTAATTGGAGCCATAGCTTTCTTGGGTTTTGATTTTTTGGCGACAATTACGCGATAAATCGGTTGAAGAAAAAAAAAATCTTCAAAACAGTCGTTAATGGTGGTGGTGGAGAAGAGAAAGGGGAGGACAGGAAGATGAAGAAGAAGAGAAACTGATTTTCACTTTTAGTTTTAGGGTATATGAATTAGGGGCCTAATTAAGGTTTCTAATCAAGGTTAACTGATTTTTAATGTTTAGTTTTAGGTAAGGGTAAAATAGTATTTTCATAGTCGGATTAATAGGCTCCTGATAATTATGGGGTGCAAATAAAATTTCTTGGCCCCTAATTAAAAGTTCTGGCCCCCAATTAAACAAGGATAAAAAAAGTGTCTCAGTTGGCTTTAATATGATCTAAATGAAGCCCTTACAAAGCATCCGTAATTCCGTATGTTTCCTGTAAAGAAATAATCATTTTTTGGGGACCATGGTTTTTTTGGGGGACCATGGTTTTATTTTGGGTAATACATTAGAAGTAAATCTAGGTCACCCCTTATCTAGATATTTATATTAATACCTAAATTACCCTCCTGATTAATTTTCGGTAATGATTAGTTAGTGTTAATAATAGTTAGTGTAATGATTAAGTTAAAGATAATTAGTGAGATTAAAAAATAAGATGGGTTTTTTTTTAAAAGAAGTAGAATTATTGAGAGAGTAAAGTTAGAGAAGATGAAGAAGAAAAACATGGATTTTACCAACCACAGACGGAGGAAGAGTATTTGGGTACCCAGGTATGCTTCAAACTTAGATAATGTTGGTTGAATTGATCCAAAATTTCAAAAAAATGTAAAAAATTTAAGTAAATCTGGGCTTGTTCGGTTACCTTATGTGAAGAACAGGTAACCGAACACATCTGAAAGTGTAGTTCGGTTACTTTTTCCAAACATGCAGGTTACCGAACTCGCTCTTAATGGAGGGTTTTAGTCGTTCGGTTAACACGCAGGTTACTGAACTTTGTTTATAGGATTTACAGAGTAATGTTCGGTTTTACCCCAATGTTGCCGAACTTTAGGGTCTAGAAGTTCGGTTTTTTCTCAACCTATATCTAACCGAACTTCGTGTTGATTAAGATTTTACCAAGTGTACAAAGTTCGGTTGTTTCGCAAACTTCATACCAACCAATATCTAACCGAACTACACGCAATTAGTGAAGAGTTCGGTTTGTCAAGGTTTTTTTGCGAACAAACCGAACATAGTGGGACAAGTTCGGTTAAATTGAAACTCAACATAGTGGGAAAAATAGCATAGTTCGGTTACATTGGAATTTTTTTTTTTTTTGTAATATTGGTAAAGTTAGGTTAGAAAATAGTTTTAGCCTTCTTTGTGAACCAACCGAACATAGTGGGAAAAGTTCGGTTAAATCAAAACTCAACATAGTGGGAAAAATAGCACAGTTCGGTTACATTGGATTTTTTTATATATTTTTTTGTAATATTGGTAAAGTTCGGTTAGAAAATAGTTTTAGACCTTTTTGCGAACCAACCGAACTCAACATATTGATTTTCAGAGAAGGGTTCGGTTAGCAACATATTGATATGTGAACCAGCCGAACTCTGTGTTCGGTTAAGAAAAAATTAATTCGTGATAACCGAAGTGTTCTTCGTGTTCTTGGTTTCAGAATGTTTGGTTAGCAAATTATTATTTTTTTAACTATTCCTAACCGAACATGCCACTGTAACTTCCATTTAAACCATATTTTGATGATTTCTACTCAGTTTTCTCAATAAAAAACGAATTAAAAGTGATGGGTTTTTCAATCGAACGAGTAACGCCAAGGAAAGAGAGAAGAATATTTTTTTTCAAAACAATTTTTTTTTTGATGCCCCTGCTATCTCTGTTTTTGTTTTTGATTTTGGTTAATGATTCATTTATGATTAGATGTATATATAGGTTTATATAGTTATTAGGTTAGTTTTAATTTAAATAAAAGTAAAGTGTAAATATGTAATTATCTAACTTTAGGACACCCATTATAAGTATAGAGAGGTTGGCCTAATAAAACCATGGTCCCAAAAAAAACCATGGCCCCAGGAAATCGTTCTAAAGAAAACCTGAGTTCTAATTTGCTCACTTACATGCTTCAAATCCTCCTCCTTCATTAAATAATATTATTATATCCTTCCTACAATTTCAGGTTTCCCAACATTTTACTTCCAGCAAAAGTTTCCATAATACTTGGCCCGTCCATAAAAGTTCTTCATTACAACGAAAAGTTTCTTACTATCCCCTCTCTTAATCTTCCTACTCCCACCACCATCCTTCATTGTTTCTTACTATCCCCTCTCTTAATCTTCCTACTCCCACCACCATCCTTCTATCATGTTACGTTCATTATGAATGGACAGCAGAACTTCTTGATATGCCGGCCGGGTGTGGGGCTAATATTTAAACCTTTCAAAATCCATCCAAGTAGATGACACGAGAAAATTCAACGAAACTGACACGAGAAAATTCAACGAAACCGAGTGTACATGAAGGAGACTTGCATGTCAGATATAAAGGGTGATCATGTGGGAAAATGATTAACCTACCGACAAATATTCCCGTGTGAAAATCCCTCCTCTAATAAGAATGGGACCCACATCGGCCCATGTCCTAACCAAATATTGAGAATCATTGATTGCTACCGTTGATTTCCCAGTTGGGATTCTTTGCCAGATCTAAAGTCGGTAGGTCTAGCACTCCCGGATCATGTGACTCATGATTCTAACAAAGGAAGTCCACATAAACACCTTACCGAGCTTATGTATAAAAATAAAGCAGTGTATCATTTGAAATTGAATGTTAATGCATCTTCTTGATGTTTGTGATCCTCACATGTTTGGCATGATAGATTTGGGTACGACTTGCTAATTTAGGTTGCATACCAAAAATAAACTTTGATAAAAAACAAAGATGTGAAACTGGGTTGAATCTAAATATGCAAGAAAACCATTTAATAAAAGTGTTGAACCAGTTTTTGGAATTAATACACTCGGAAGGAGACTTGAAATCAACATGGTAGAAAATGGCATATCAAGTGATTACTCGATGACAGAGGCTTTTTTTTAAGTTTTATAAACTTGAAAATTAAGATTAAAACAACCGTGGCGGTGAATGTGACTGAGATTTTGTAAAAATAATGGAATCATTCATGAAACGAGAATCGAATATGGTGTAGCAACACTCATAGATATGGTAAATGCTATGTTGACAAGTTCCAGTGAACTTGTGGGGGACATCCTGATGCTATATTTTGAACAGTTCCATTTAAAAATCGCATGTGGAATGGTAAACAACCTTCATATATACTTTAAAGTGTGGGGGTGTTTGGCCATCATTCCTCATCCCAAGAAAACTAAAATAGGTCCCAAAGAATCCTGATTACACCATAACCATAATAATATTGGTCGAAATATTCCGATGAACACGTATTTCCTTTAGACAAAGGGTCCATGATGACCTCTCGGAATCGACTAGTCAAACTCCAACTTTGGGATGAGACCATACAAGTATGACTTATCCAGAAGCTCCTTTCTGGGAAGAAGCTTCATTAAATGAGCTTGTAGACTTGCCTCCTGGAAGTAAATCCATAGGTTGCAAATGGGTGTTCAAAAGGAGTAGATTTCTTTGATACCTATTCACCAGTCTCTAGAATCACCTCGATTAGAATGTTGATTGCTATTGCTTCAATTTATGATCTGTAATCGAGTGGATGTTAAAACGAAACTATGCAAGTTAAACAAATATCTTTACGGTTTAGAACAAGCACCTAAAAAGTGGCATGAAAAATTTGATCATGTTATGATAACTATGGTTTCAAGGTTAATGAACTGATAAATGTTTACATTAAATGGAATTCTCATGTTATTGTTTGCCATATGTTGATGATATGCTCATAAGGCACAACCTTGATATTAATACCATTAAAAGCATGCTTAGAGATAATTTTGACATGAAAGACTTAGGCCCTACCGATGTAATCTTAATGAAAATAAAAGACGTCGATGGATATAGTCTTAGTCAATCTCGTTATCTTTGAAACCGTATTAAAGAGATTTAATTATGAAAATTCTAAACCTGCGTCTACTCCATTTGATCCCACTTGTAAATTGAAAAAGAACAAGGTGAGGGTATTGATCAACTGTCATTATCGAGTATAAAGGTACAAGACCTGATATCGCATCGGTATACTTGCAACCCCGGGCGGGATAGGAATGCTCTTTTCAGAGTTTTACGTTACCTTCTATTGCGATGTCAAATCAAATCTACTCATCTTCTTGCTTGGATGTTATAGCCTTGGAAAAAGCCTAATGTTTCCAGAATTCCCACTTGTGTCTTCAATTGCCATCCATCATTGAAAGAACAATGTATACAACGGAAGTCTATACATATACGTTATACTCTATACCCATAGAAATCTTGACCTTTGACAAAAGGCTTAACCCGAGAAAGAAAGTTAAATTTATCGAGGGGATGGGACTTAAGCTCAGATCTAAAGGATACTCAACCTTGTGATTGGATTTCCAAGATCAAGGTTCAATGAGACAACTAATTTATGGTGATATTGAGAAAGCACTATCGTCCCTCCCTATGATCATGTGACTTAAGGATGATCTTTTGCGATCTTAATGGGTACCATGGCTTTGATTAAAGCTAACTCTTTATGGACCCACCTTTGTGATGTTGGAAGTGTGGCCGCTTCCTATGAGAATATGAGCCTCTACATTCATTAAGTCCATTTTTAGCCCCTGGGCACAACCGCAAGAGCTTGGCCTTCTGTTGAGGCATCAAGTATGTATTTCGAAATTCTTTTGTCGCGGTTCAAGACATTGCGTTCACCGTAAACCCCTCTCACTAAGGGTTCGATCCTTGGGACACCTTAGCTATTTTGTTGCCTTATGTTTTATTTTTTATCGGCGTGTTTTATTATTCATGTGGGGGATTGTTAGAAAAAACAATTTTGTTTTAATCAAAAAATCTGTTTTGATCCCAAGACCTATTGCTCCCTAGATGTTTTCATGTGAATGAATAAAACATTAGTCTAGCATTGGTTTGCAACCCTTTGAAATCCGACCCATCCTTTCTTTTTGAAATTTACCACACGCTTCTCCCACACATGTAAAGAATTTTATTCTTTGCCTTCTCAGTTTTGGATATCCTTCACTACGAAATTCTCACGAGTGTAAAGAATCTTTAATGACACCTGGATCTCACGACTTGCATGTCGAGAAGAATCTTACCCGACAGATAAAACGGATGCTTTGATCATTAAACGTGATTTACGAAAATGATTCTTACCTATAAATACCTACATACCATTCAGAACTCTTATCTTCTGAATTTTTCCTTCTTTATCTAATAATTTTCCTTAAGTTCTTATTAATATTTGAAAAGTTTCTTACTATCCCCTCTCTTAATCTTCCTACTCCCAATACTCATTAATAAACTAGATGATCGCTGTCATGGTGGGACGGCCAACCCAAGAAATCGGTGTGAAATTATCATTTTTCCTGATACTGCGCGAAAGTATCATTTTTCCGGACACGGCGCGAAAGTATTAAAAGCATCATTTTTCTAACACGACGTAAAAATATTATTTTTTTCTGACACGGCGTGAATTTTTTTTTTCTCTGACACGGCATGAAAATATTATTTTTCCAGACACAGGGTGAAAATATCACTTTTCTGACACGACGTGAATTTTTTTTTCTTTTTCTGACACGGCATGAAAATATTATTTTTCCTGACACAGGGTGAAAATATCACTTTTCCTAAAACGGAAAATTAGCCGATGCATAAACCCAAATATGGTTGCATGTTGTGTTATGCATCCTTTGTGGTGGTTTGCATAATGGGTATGCATTCAATTTTCGAAAATTATGCCTAAAGTGAAAGTATAACTTTTCTTAAAACGGAAGTAGTACATCATTTTATTAGTTGCAACAGAAAATAAGTCGATGCATAAACCAAAATATGGCTACATAAGGTATTATGTATCCTTTGTGGTGGTTTGCATAATGGATATACATTTAATTTTCGAAAATTGTGCTTAAAATGATAAACACCTCCGAGTTTTTCGTAAAAATTCCAAATTTGATATTGTTGTTTATACTCATTGCGTATATTTTTTTAAAACCTTTCCAATGAGATAAAATTTGTGAAATTCGAAGGCACGGATTTTTAGATATGTTTGTTTGTACCCAAAATTACTTTTAGGCACGAAACACAATGAATAGGTGATTTTGGTGTGTTTTTAGGGTTTAGGGATGATTTGAAGAACAAATGAAAAGACACAGATAGACGCAGGTTTTACGTGGTTCGGCATGGTAGCCTACGTCCACGGGTGAATCCCCTTGGGGAGCAGTTTTCCATTGATTATTTGTGTTACAGGATCAGTCCACCCCATTTCATCTTGGCTACATCCCCTATTTATACAATTTTACATCTAATTTTCAATATCAACTTAAATGGCATTAAACTTCTCATTTATGCTTCCGTCATAAAATCTGCATGAAACTGCCTCCTTTATGCCTCTATGATAAATTCGCATGAAACTACCTCCTTTATGCCTCTATGATAAATTCGCATGAAACTGTCCCATTTATGCCTCTATGATAAATTCGCATGAAACTGCTGTTTTATGGCTCCATGTTAAATTTTGCATGAAAACCTCTTTGCATGCTTCCTTGGGTAATTTCTGCCTGAATAATGGCTGGCAGGATAATTGGCTTGCTGGCGATATGAGTGGAGACTGGCTGGCAGCATAATTGGCTTGTTGGCGATATGAGTGGAGACTGGTTGGCAAGGCGGATGAGTTTTTGGCCGGGAATTGGTTAGAGACATTGCTGGCTTCGAGACTGAAAATTGGCTATGGGTGCGACTGACTTCGATAGTTGACCGACGATTGACTTTGACCATTGACCTTGATCGGATGTTGACTGTGACAGTTGACGACTTTGACCATTGACCGACTTTGACTATTGACTGGTCTATGCAGACTGGTGGGCTGCCTTGGTTGACTGGTTAGCGGACTTGGATGAGGACCAAAAGATGATTCAAGTTTCGATTCGGCCCATTAAGTGGTATTTTTACTTATGGTACAAACATCGCCCCCTCTTAACCTCCAACTTGTTGGGGGTTAAGAAAATTCCATTTTCCTAGGTAATAATAAAACTCGCCCCCAGGTGTGGATTATGACGTCGAGGTGCTTGGCGAACTTCCTTTGTTGTTTGCGGAAATCACAATCAAGACGCCCCCAAGTGAGGCTATTGTGGATGGGGAATCGACGGAAAATAGTTGAGCATGAACCATTGTTGTTATGAAAAATCTGGACTGAAGGTTGAACGCAACGAAAGCGTGATACTGGAGCGGAGTGATGTTGCAAATGAGCGGTAACATCATTGAGTGAAGTTGGCCTGCAGCAGCTGGGACCAGCTGGACTGCGGTAGCTGCGAGCATATATGGACAGCAGTAGCTTTGATCAGCTGAAATGCAGCAGCGACGAGCAAAGATGTAATGCAGTAGCTGCGATCAGCTAGAATGCAGGAGCTACGAACATAGCTGTATTGCAGCAACTTCGATCAGATGGACTGCAATCAGCAACGAGCAAAACTTCAATCAAAGATTGCGCCAATTTGATCACAGAGCGAACATATGGATCTGCAGAGTGCGATCAGCTGAAATGCAGCAGCAATGAGCAAAATTTTACTGCAACAGCTGCGATCAGCTGGAATGCAGCCACGACGAGCAAGACTGCAGCAGATGCGGTCAGCTGGACTGCAGGAATATAGAGCATAGCTAGACAGCTTTAGCTGGAATGCAAGAAGAATAAACAAAAAGTTCCATCTGCAAAGAATCGAAGTTCAAATTGATCATAGAATCTGAGCATGGTCGACTGCATCGATTCGTCGGTGGAATGCAGAAGAATGAATAAAGTTCTATCGCAAGAATCTGCGTTCATCTGATCAAGAAGAATCATGAGCATAGCTCGACTTCATCAGGTGCGATCAGATGGAATGCAGCAGCAACGAACAAAGTTCCACTGCAGCATCTACATTCAGCTGGACTGCAGGAACTGCGAGCATAGCTGGATTGCGTCAGCTGCGATCAGCTGGAATACATCAGCAACAAACAAAGTTCCTCCGCAAGCAGATTAGCGTTAACTGGATCAGAGGAATCATGAGCATGGATGTATCTTGATCGGTTACGATCAGCTAGAATGCAAGCAGCAACGAACAAAGTTCTACCTGCAGTAGTTGCGTTACCGGATCAGGAATCATGAGCATAGCTGATCGCATCAGCTGCGATCATCTGGAATGCAGCAGCAACGAACAAAGCAACACTGCAGCAGCAGCAACGATTAGCTGTACTGCAGCAGCTGTTGAGGGACTGGACTTAAATAGTTCGATAAACATAGGTGTAAAAGTTACAAATAAAACTAGACAAGATCGATTCGTCCAATCGAAAAGTGCCACTGAATGCATCGATTCGTCCAACTGAGTACATAATTCATGAGTAATCGATCGCATCGGTTGCGTCCAACCGAGTGCAGAAGTTTCTTTTGAACTGGAGTACAATAATTCAATCAACATAACTATGGCAGTTTAACATTACTGATTGTAATAATTGCGTAAAAATATTATGGTTTATGCTCGCCCCCTCTTAATCCTACAATTCGTTGGAGGATTAAGAATTTCGGGTGACCTTAAGTTTCGATTTTCGGAAGCTGAATTACGCATTACATTTAGGCGCTATGTAACTTGCCCCAATCGTATAGATTGTTTACGCAGCGTGACCCAAAGGTGTCATTTCAGACCATGAGGTGTCACATATCTCTCCCCCAAGTGATAGTCAGTCACGTTGAAGTGATATGAAACTCGCCCCCAATAGATAGTGATTGTCATGCTGCTCAATGCTCGTACAAGGGTGCACTTCCTTGCTGCATTTTGCTCGCGCATGGGATTTGAAAAATGTCTGCTATCTGGAATTCGCGCGGGGGGCCAATCCCACTATTCCAGATGTGCGCAAAATTGGAATGTGTGTGTCTCCTCACGATAAAATGGTTGTCACATTATAGGTGTCTCACTGAACAAAAGTATGCATGATTATATGAAAAGATGCAAAAATATGTAAATTGTATACTTACCTTATTGAAAATGTTACTGCGACTTCTTTTACGAAGTGATTAGGATGCCCACTGGCTATGTTGGTATTTCCAGCGACAATGATTAGTATAGTTTCCTTAGCGCTTCGTCTGGACTTAGTAATTGATTTATCTTCGGGACTGGAATGCACCAGTTAAGTCCAAACTGGATTGAATACAGTTACCATGGAACTTTATTTTAGCAGCTTCGATTAGCTGTACAGAAACAGTTATGCATAAAACTGGACTGAAGCAGTAGTGAGGAAAACTGTATTGAAACAGTTTTGGGGAAGATCGGACTTCAGAAGTCCGACCAATATGAATTGTAGGAATTACAAAGGACTGCGGCAGTTCGATCAACTGGCCAGCATCTATTGCTGTGAAACTAGATTACAGCAGCTTGATCAATTGATTGTAGTAATTTCGATGTTGATTGAATGAGACTGTTTCTGGTGCCATCATTTTAAATTTCAAAAAATTTAATTTTCTCCAAAAATTGAAATTTCGCCTTCCCGATGTTGGGAATTGACATACGATCTCAACGGGCTGAAAATCACTCAGTTTTGATGCACGGAGAAGAAGTTATCGAAGAATTGGTCGGTTAGCGCCTTGCTGCCGTGATTTCACCAAATAATATTACTCTCCAATTGCAAAATTTTACCTTCATGTCGTAGGATATTGAAATGCGATCGCAATGAGCCAAAAATCATCCAATTCGGCCGTGAGACGAAGAAGATATCAACGAAACAAATTTTAAGACCAAGCCCTACAATTAATCGCCGAGTACTCGTCCCCTCGCATTTAATCACCACGAGTAATCTCCAATTAATCGTCGATTGCCGCTCGATGTTGGCCGCTGCCGCCGCTCGCCGCCGCCGTTCTCCGCCGCCGCTCGTATGGGCCGACGGCTCTGGCCGCCGTTTTTTTTTTTTTTTTTTCAAATTCGGATTTGGTGTATCACAGAACATCGAAAATGGATGTACCAGAGAACATCTACGGTTAGTGTATCATGCTCATCGAAGGTTCATGTACCACCGTTGCATCGAACCGTTGCTGAGAATGATATTTTGATGTATCTTTGAGCATCGAATTTTGATGTCCTACAGAAATCCACGGTTGTGATGCGCTGCTTATCGAACTTTGATGTAACTAGAAGCATCGAAGAATTCTGACGTGGTTGATGGACACCTTTGACGTGGTTGGGCGAAAACAAAGGTGGGTGAACGACAATCCTGAAGTGGGTGAGGAGGCCGCCGGCTCTGGCCGCCCTATGGATTTTCCTTGAAAACTTCTTGTAACAGCCCTATGGATTTTAGCAACGGTTGTTGGGACTTCTGCTGTTTCTCATTAACTTTCCACCATGGTTTTGCTTCCTTTTAGTGCCTTTTCTGGAACTTTCTGAGATGCCCTTCCGGAGTGTTTTTTTCTAGGGTTTTCAAGCGCCTAGAGATGTAGGAAACTTGACGCCTCAGTGATCATGATAGTAGCGATTTTTTCATACAGCAAACTCGAACAGGTGGATGATGCGTTATTTGAGAAGTAATTATTTCGAACTTTGGACTCGAACATGTTGCGGATCGAACATCCTGATAATAATCTTGGTGATTTTCGAAACGGGTCATGTAACGTGCAGCAGATCGAACATACTGCCAACATTTTTGATGGTATTCCACTCCAACTTTTTACAGCGGATCGAACATTTTGGCAACATTTTCATCGGACCTCGTAGTGATGAAATTTTCAATGGTTTCAGAAGGTAACAGTTTCGGCAAATCTCGAACCTCGACTCTGGATAGCAGCAGTTGCGATCAACTTGGCTGCAGTATCTACGATTACATGGTCGACAAAGAATTGCGATCAATTGACTTGCACCAATTGCGAACAGACTAGACTGCCGCAGTTACGTTCAACTGGACTGCAGCAGTGATTTTCATGTCGTACAGACTGCTTTCTGACGGACCTGATTTGAAGCATTTTCTACAAATTTTCTCAATGGGAAAACACGATTCCTTTTCTCGTAAGTCCCCCTTAGTCGGCGCCAATGTTTGTACCCAAAATTACTTTTAGGCACGAAACACAATGAATAGGTAATTTGGGTGTGTTTTTAGGGTTTAGGGATGATTTGAAGAACAAATGAAAAGACACAGATAGACGCAGGTTTTACGTGGTTCGGCATGGTAGCCTACGTCCACGGGTGAATCCCCTTGGGGAGCAGTTTTCCATTGATAATTTGTGTTACAGGATCAGTCCACCCCATTTCATCTTGGCTACATCCCCTATTTATACAATTTTACATCTAATTTTCAATATCAACTTAAATGGCATTAAACTTCCCATTTATGTTTCCGTCATAAAATCTGCATGAAACTGCCTCCATTATGCCTCTATGATAAATTCGCATGAAACTGCCCCCTTTATGCCTCTATGATAAATTTGCATGAAACTGCTGTTTTATGGCTCCATGTTAAATTCTGCATGAAAACCTCTTTGCATGCTTCCTTGGGTAATTTCTGCCTGAATAATGGCTGGCAGGATAATTGGCTTGCTGGCGATATGAGTGGAAATTGGTTGGCAAGGAGGATGAGTTTTTGGCATGGACTTGGTTAGCGGCATTGCTAGCTTCGAGACTGAAAATTGGCTAGGGGTGCAACTGACTTCGATAGTTGACCGATGGTTGACTTTGACCATTGACCTTGACCGAATATTGACTGTGATAGTTGACCGACTTTGACTATTGACCGGTCTGTGCAGACTGGTGGGCTGCCTTGGTTGACTGGTTAGCGGACTTGGATGAGGACCAAAAGATGATTCAAGTGTCGATTCGGCCCATTAAGTGGTATTTTTACTTATGGTACAAACAATGTTATATTAAAGTTTGATTACCAATTATACCCCTTAAAAAATAAGATACATAAAGAGTTATAGTAATTGGACTAAAAAGGAGGGACAAGTTTCATGGGATGGGCTGAGATTGAGTAATTGGTACAGTGAAAGGACTAACTTGTCCCTCCCTTTTAAAGGACCAACCTTAATTAGGCCCCCAATATAAAGGACCAACCTTTATATTAAAATTTCCTTCTACTCCACTTAGTTACATCTTGTGGACTACTGTGCTCAAATCTTGTATCCAACTTTTAATAATGTTATAATACGTGTGAGGTTCTCAAGATGCAACTAAGTGGAGTAGAGGGAAATTTTGCCAAGTGGTATCCAAAGTTGGCTACAAGATATCAGTCGGTGTATATATGTACAAATTCAGATTACCCCAAGTTCCCTAAAGGGGATAGTTTTACACAACTTTGAGATGCCGAATCTTAAGTCCTGACCTGCAACCATGGTCTCTTTTCAGTGGAAAAAGAAGACCGCCGCAACTTGACACTAAACATAAAATCCCTCCAGCCTTGATTCAGTTACCTCTGTCGCCATTATAATGCTCACTATAATAATGTTGTTGATGTGATTTACTATTGTTGCCTAGCGTATCTCGACCAGAACTTGAACCTCGTGAATATGGACCGTTCTGTGGACGGTAACTTGAACTGTTATGACTGTAATTACTACCACCTCCTCGGGGACCAGGCATTCCGTTAGCAGCATAAGGAGGTCCACGTCCTTGTGGGGATGGTGGATATGAGCCGGAGTTGTAACCTCCTCCACCACCACCATGACTTGCTCGATTTGGGTTGAATCTAGAGGGCACGCCAGAAGGTCCTCGTGATTTTCCATAATGATGGCTAGCTCCAGCAGCCACTGGAGTATGTATAGGCTGGTTAGCTCCTGGATGGAGTGGAGGGTACCTAGACTGTTGGTACGGAGGCACATGTGAGTTCTGTAGCTTTTGCCGTTTCGCTGCTTCCTCTTGTTGCCTCTGCTGCTGGCGTACCTTGAACTCGTGTGACGTTTCATATTTAGGCAAACTGTACCATCAAGTAAAACTAAATTTCAGCATTGTCAAAACCGAGAACAGAAAAAAGCGCATATACATCTACAGATGAGAATTTCTATTCCACCAAGACCCGTCACCGACCAACTATTATCGAGGAACGCACAAAAGGTTTTCACAAAAGTTTGTAAACTGTCGCTGGAAATATGCAGGAAAGAGGATGTTGTAATGGAATGTTACCTCTTGGGATCACAAGGCAGGGGATCCGTCCAGAAATACTCGGCATTAAGCGCATCTTTGGCTGATATTCTCTGAAAACATGAAGATGGCATTATGATTTAGTATGGAGACAACAAATTAAAATCAAGAGGTAAAGTTCAGTCATCCAAAGGAGAGTAGATATAATTTCATAGAATCGTAAAGATGCATATCCAGAGGAGGAACCACAAGCTAAGGTAGTCCAAGAGTAGTTTCATTGAGGCTTACTTCGTTCCGAGAACCAAGAGAAGTTAAAGGGTAACTTATTCTGGTGGAAATACAGTTTCATAGAATCATATTAAATTACATAACTATCCCAACACGTGTAAGTTTTAAATTAGTACCTGAGATGGGTCGAGAGTCATCATTTTTTCCAATAACTCCACGGCATGGCGACCATACCTACATAAGGGCATAAAGAACGATTATTTATAATATATTTGAACGACCAGAAACAATAATTCAAAAAGAGCACCAAGTACTGGTCATTGAAATAAATCTATGTGAGTTGGTTACATACTGCCTGAAAGTTTCCCTCAGACGGCTCTCCATGGGCTCCTTTGGCTTCAAATTTTTATACCAGTGTAACTTAGAGACACCAGGCCAGTTGACCTCATTGGGAGATCCACAAAGCTTAAAAATCATGTCCAGTTGCATTGTCTGCACAAAATATTTATATCTGGTTCAAATTCTTGGAAATCCATTTTCAATTTTTTTTGTCGACAAGTATTTGTCAGAAAACTATATCATATAATAAAATATCTGAATATCATCATGTAGGTAAAAGAAAATGAACAGATAAACCAGACCACATAGGTCCACTGAATTTTGCAAAATTTCATAGCAATTACACGATTCGGCAGCCCGAAATGGAAACAAATATGTTATTAGATATGCACATCCAAACTCTGCAACAGAAGTTGGGAGTTAGGTAAAAGATGATATTTATGAACCTATTAGTAGCTTGGTACCAGTAAGATACACATTTTATGTTTACTTGGTCACGTATTTCTTGATCTTTTGTTTTGTGTTCATCCCATGCACCAATTTAGTAGCTTATTGCGGTCTAGGATATTGACTCATATCTATTGTTCTTAATGTCGTTTTCTTTTTACAATTCTCGTAGTTCTCTTAACATGTTAGGGTCAAATCAGTTGACATCATTCGAGAACTGGCACTAACTATTCGTAAAAATCATTCATTTAGAGTGAAGAAACACACAGACACAAGGTCTTTCTTAATAACAGGCAGGATACTAGCATGCTATGTTGCAAGGTACATCATAACCATAAACCATTTACTGAAGAAGGAATAGAATATTACCTTGTCTTTGCCAGGTAATATTGGTTTTCCTTGCAGAAGCTCCGCGAAAATACATCCCACGGACCACATGTCAATAGCCGGTCCATATTTAGTAGCTCCGAGCAATATTTCTGGGGGTCTGTAAAAAGGAACCAAATACGTAAAAATGCTGCACAGACTAACAAGTAATGTCAACTGAATACCCAACTTTGTAAGACCCAATTGCAACAGTTATTACCTATACCACAGTGTAATCACTTCATTTGTCAGGTTCCCTTGACGGTCTTTGGATAATGATCTTGCAAGGCCAAAATCTGCTAGCTTAAGGTTCCCCTCATTATCTATTAGAAGATTAGCAGCTGCAGGAACAGAAAATGTCAATGTCTCAGACCATTGGGAAAAAGAAAAGAAAAGAAAAGCGGAAACTCAATTCATTTAATAAAACAGACTAGCTTGGCCTAAAATTAACCTTTAATGTCACGGTGAAGTACTTCATTGAGGTGACAGTAATGAAGTCCTGTCAATAGCTGCTTCATATAGCACTGGGGAAATCAAAGTAACTTGAGTACTCAAACAACAATCACTTGCTGAAAAACTGACAATTCTCAAAAGATAAGATTCTGATGGTACCTTGATCTGAGGAACTGAAAATCGCACCCCACGTTTAGAAAGCCCGGATAAGTCATGGTCCATGTATTCAAATACCATATAGATATCACCCTTGTACTTGTTACCATCTGTCGGCCCTATAAAAAATGCAGGTAATTTCGTATATCAATTCACCTCCAAGAAGTTCAGTGGAGCAACGAAGCTTAGTCGATGATATGCTGAATAGCCAGTAACCAATGTGATAACAAAATAATATTCTATATGAATCATAGAAGAGTAATGAAGGAAATTTTCAGCTGAAATTCATGCAACTGCAAACCTACGCACCTGGCTTCCCTTGCTCATCGTTCTCGGGTCCTGGTAGACAGTAAAAGGTTTAGAAACCTTAATAATTAAGTGTGAAAAGAACTAGGGATGAGACTTGCGAGCAAAACGAAAAAGCAATTACGAATTAAAACTGGAAGAACTAAAAAGAAGGCTACCAGTGGAGGTAACAATCTCTTTCAGCTTAATCACATTTTGATGATGCAGTTTCTTTAGAATTTTAATTTCTCGCATGGCAGTTATAGGGAACTGCAAACAGTCAAACTTTAATGTTAGACATCCATAGCTCATGCGTCCAATTAATAACTGGTTAAAAAAAGAATGAATGTTACCCCTTCTTTCTCCTTGTCCGTTCGAATCTTCTTAAGGGCGACAACTTCCCCTGTTAAGACGTCTCTAGCCTTGTAAACTAGACTGCAAGAGAGTGTAGGCAACAGATCAAAAAAAAAAAAAAAAAAAAAAAAACCTCGAGAAGGAGTAAGGGTGTAAACTTGCATTATGCTTGTTATGAGCTGGTTTTGAAAGAAAACAAGAAATTATGATGGCCATTATCATGCTGAAGAAATCTTTGTGACTCAAAGTATAATCCACTAACAAGACTTTGTTAAAAGACTTAAATAAAACCCATTCCGATCAGAAATAAATTTGTATAGCAGTTAATAACACAATGCACCAGAGAATTAGGGTTTTGATAACTAGAGTAAGCTAATAAGACAATGCACCGGAGAATAAAGGGTTTTATAATAGTCACCCATATGTTCCTTCACCAATCTGCTCCAACTTGTCGAAACAATCAACGTTGCGGGATCCCAAAGCAGGGGACGAATAGAGATTGAGCTGCCCAAGGGCAGCTACAGCCATAATAACTCTTTTTCAACAATCCTAGACCCCAATATGAAGTATCTAAACAGGAAGAACACTGATACGAACAATTATGCAATAGGAGCTTTAACTTTATTGAAAGAGTTTAAGAACGTTTTGCCCTAAGTGTTGTATCTTTCCTTCACTGTTTTTTCCTTTATAGTATTCTGCTAGTTTTTTCCTCCGTCATTGCAACCTATTTATAGAATAGGACTTTAGCTATTCCTCCTAGGAATAGAAACCTGTATCCTTTTGATGGGCCTAGAAACGGATCAGACCGAGTTGGAATAGTGAGTCGATTTTGAGCCGACTCAGTAAAACCATGATGTGTTAGATTCTAGATTTGCAGTCAGTAGAGGAACAATTTTTATTTTGGTGATTGTCACTTTCTTTTTCAATCAATCAATCAATCAACACAAATTTAGAAAGAAAACTAGATCACGTAATCAGAACCCTAACTTTACCTCACCATGAACCCTAATAATTTCAGAAATTATGAACCCAAACATCAAATTGAATCAATTGAAAATGATGAATGGCAAAAGAAATCAATTGAAACTCACTCACTTGCTGAGACGGAACAGTTGATGCCTGCATTTATCACCTTGTTCCTATCCCACGCCATAACTCTTGTGAGAATCTGTAAAATTATATCGGACATAAGATGAAGAAAAGGAATAAAAGAAAATCAAAGGAACCCATTAAGCTGTAAGTGATAGATGAATTAGCCTACCAAGCGTTTCCGGCAACGGAAAACAACACCCATAATAAATACTCGCCGGAACAGATTCAATTAAATCCATGTCTGAATCTTTACTAAATTGGTACTTGAACCCACTGTCTAAAACAAGGTTCTTAGTTTTGTACAGGAAACATGAAGAGAAGGCGAACATCGGTGATCAGACTTTGAAGCTGACGAACAAAAAGAAGAAGGTACTGCTAGAAACAGTGAAATGATTTTTTGGTTTTCATTTCTTCAAATCGTTTGAAACAATGGAAGGGGAAGAAGGGAGGGATAAGTTAGAACTTAGAAGTTGGGCCAAGCACCAAGGTTGCTGGGCCTCCTAAATCTGTTTACAACTATAGTAAATGAACGTTATTTTGGGCACCCTTTTTTTTTTTTTGAGGGGACCATGATGTTATTTGTAGTAGGGGTGCCCTAATCTAATACTTTCTATATTACCTAAAATACCCTTTTAATTATCTTTTGGTTTTGATTAGTGAAATCATTATTAAAATGATTAAGAAAAAAATGATTAGTGAGATTAGATTAAAACATGAGTTATTAAAAATGAAATTGAATTTTTTAGAGGATAAAGTTAGAGAAGAAGAAGGAGAAAACCATGGAAAAAAAACATTATTTCACATTCACTACGTTTGGGAATTCTTGTGATGAAAGCTCATCTGATTCTTCATCTCCATTAACTCCTAGAGTATTTGTTAATCTTCACAATGATCCGGATATGAGTAATTTCTTAGATGGTGTTTGTATTCTTCCACAAACTCAATCTCAATATGAAAATGATGGATTTTATCAACCACAACCGGAGGAAGATCATTTGGGTATCCAGGTATGCTCCAAACTTAGATAATGTTGGTCTAGTTGCTCCAAATTTTCAAAAAAAATGTACATTTTTGAAGTAGTTCGGTTAAGAAAGATGAAGAAAATCTAACCGAACTCATCTGGATATGCAGTTCGGTTACGAAAGGTGAAGAACATCTAACCGAACTCATCTGGATATGCAGTTCGGTTACATTAGACAAACACGCAGATAACCGAACTATGCATTGATGGAAGTTTGAAGAATTCCAGTGTAATGTTCGGTTGTTTTGCAACCAATATACACTAACCGAACTTAACGTAAATTTATGATTTAACTTAATGTACAAAGTTCGGTTGCTTTGCAACTATTAACCAACCGAACTTTACGTAAAACTAATTAAACTTAGCATACAAAGTTCGGTTTGTTCGCACACTTCTTGTAAAGCCACTATCTAACCGAACTGTACAAAATATAAGAGTACACTAAGTTATGCAGGTTCGGTTATTTCGCATACTTGATCCCAAGAGCATACCTAACCGAACTTAAGAATCCCAAAAAAATGAATAGTTCCAGTGTTGTATTCGGTGACCTATGTAAAATATATTGTAACCGAACTACATATACTTTATATGTTCGGTTATATGGCCTTTTGGTTTGTTCACCGAATTTGTAGTTCGGTTTACGCGATTAAATTAATAGCTTACCGAACCCGGTTGTGATTGCAATTGATGTTGTTCCATTTCTTGTAGATTGAATGCCAAGATATACCAATGGATGATCAACCTTCTCCAATTGGTATCTTGTACGAAGATACATCCCATCACTATGCCAATGATTTGGTATTTGATCAACCTATTGATGCGAAAAATTGGGCTAGAGAGCATGCCAAGAGAGCCATGTGCGTATTAGTTTTGAATGGAAAAGAAAGCAAAACTCGTTTTGAAATGGTTTGCGAGAGAAGTGGAGATCCGGATGCTAGCCACAAGAGGAAGGGGTATGTGTATGAAGGAAAGACGACGAGGAAGAACACAGTGTGCTCAAAGAAAATAAAATGTCCGTTCAAGCTAGTTTTTAGTTACTCAAAACTAAGGAAAGGATGGGTTCTATCGATGGATAAGGTGGTAGGTAATCACAACCACCATCGTCCGGAGCATCTTGAAGGGCATGCAATGGCCGCAAGGCTGACTCCTCAAGAAAAGGAGAAAGTAGCTAAATATAGGAGATTGCGTATTTCCCCAGCTGGTATGCTTCGCTTATTAAAGGATGATAACACGGAAAACGTATCATCCCCGACCACCATTTACAATGCAATTGAGTCAATTAAAAAGAATCAATGGAAGGATAGAAAACTCATGCAATAATTATTTATGTTGGCTGAAGAGAAAGGCTACGCGGTTCAAAAGAAGCTAGGTCAGGGTGAAGAAATAACTCATCTCTTCATTGCTCATCCGAAGAGTGTTCAACTGGCTCAATCCTTCCATGAAGTTCTTATAATGGATTGCACTTACAAGACAAACAAATACGAGATGCCATTTTTGAACATTGTTGGTCCTATGTCGACGAAGTCACCTTTTACCATTGCTTTTTGTTTTCTAAAGGACGAGCAAGAACCAAGTTATAGGTGGGCGTTACAACAATTGAAGGCGATCTACCGAGATGATGATATCTCGGGGGTTATAGTGACGGACAATCAAGTATCATTGATGAATGCAATAGAGAGAGTCTTCCCATTGGCACATAATATGCTTTGTACATTTCATATATGGTGCAATGTGATGAATAGGTGCAAGCCTCAACTTTGTCCACCAAAGAGGATAGCATTCTAAGAGATTAGTAAGCTACCGGAAGATGAACAAGCTGATGCAAAAGAGGCATTCGATGAACAATACACCATAAATCATGCTAAATGGGTAGCTTTCTCCGGGGAATGGGAGGCTTTGACTTGGTCTCTCACCGAAGAAGAGTACAATCTAAATCTTGACGAATTTATTGAGCATTGGCGTAGCCCCGAATATCCTGATGATATTGTAACGTATGTGGTCAAGCAATGGTTGGAACCGCACAAAGAGAGGTTTTTTTATGCTTTTACCAACCACCATAAACACTTTGGGAATCAAGCGACAAGTTTGGTAGAATCGGCTCACCACCGGTTGAAGAAAAATCTCTTTGGATGTATTGATAATTTTGTGGTTGTGTTTAACGCTATGGAGGTTTACTTCAACCGCGAGATTGATAGAATTAAAGAGAAGTTTCAAAAAAGTTGCATCATGAAGTACAAAAAGATTGTAGACAAAGGTGGTAACATCGTGAAAATGGAGGACCTTCGGTTTTTCAAGGGACTCCACTATAATGTTTCGCATGCTTGCATTAAGAGGTTATTGGTTGAGGTGAATTTGATCCGCATATGGGGAACCAAGCCGGAAGAGGTGTGTGTTTGCAACATGATGAAGTCTATTAGGCTCCCTTGTCGCCACATGATAGAGTATGAACATGGAATAATCCCTTTAAGCGATATAGATCCACATTGGCAACACTTAAGTTTTGTTCCTCCTCCCAAGGGCGATGTCGGAGAAGAGTTTGGTGATAATGAAATGGGAAGAGTCGTTATCGAGAGGTACCGGAACATGAACAATCTTGAAAGGCAAATCTTTTGGGATGACATGCGGCCAATCGTTTATCCGCAGACTTCAGAAAATGTGCAAGAACCGAATAAAGGCAAGGAAAAAGGTAGGCCACCAACCAAAGAAACCAAAAAACAAGTCAGACAATATGCAAAGGTTTTGGGCAAGAGGAAGAGTGAAATGACCCCTTTTACTAGAGATCCTTCGCAACATGAGCATACCGCGGCTAAGTACCAAGAAGATTGTAAGATAAGGGCTAGGAATATTGTTGAAAAGGGAGAGACAAGTGAACGGGATATGAAGAAAAAAGGACCTATGTTACACTCTCAACCTAGTCCAATTGATATGACTACCCCTCCTGTTGAGAAAAGGTTCCTGGAAGAGCTACCTCCTTACATTAGAGATTACGTCATAACCACCAATGACGTCCCTGCGGATGGTAATTGCGGTTTCCACGTTGACGTACAACAACTAGGGCCTTTCACTCAAGGTGCCAAGATATATAATGATAATCATGTCACTTATGTCCGTCAAAGGTTGTTGATGAAGCTAAGGGAGAAACCGGAATTTTACAAGACAATGTTGTCCGATGGGGATGATAGTCTCAATGTGCAGTTTGTTAGATATCAAAGCCGTCTCCACGGGGGAAATCCAATCACAAGGGATCATTGGATGAGCATGCCGATATGTGGGCACTTAATAGCCGAAGCATTCAATTGCGTGGTTCACTTGTTCTCAAAATGTGGTAGTTTCACATACACTCCGAAAAAAACCATATGTGTCGAGCAACTAAAACGTAGGAGAGTGGTGATTGCGTTGATTAACTACAACCATTTTATAGGCCTCCTGTTAGAAGACAATTGTCCATTGCCTCCGATATGCCCATACTCTTATTGGAATGAATTTAACCCCGACACAATGTTGGGTTGGTGCGTTATGTATGAACATAACATGGAGATGTGGAAAGATTTGAAGGATTCGGAAGCGATTATACACCAAGGTTGTATTTCCCTTGCGGATGATTAATTGTACCTTTAGTTAGATGGTGTTTTTTGATTGTAAGTATGCTTTGAAAATCAACATAACAATGAAAGATTGTGTTTTTTGGTATTTGGTTTTTATTAGGAGTCATTTGGCATAAAGATTGTAGGTCCACTGTGGTTTGCAATTCAAAATATGTAATTTCAGTTCAGAAATTACATTAAATGACATTACCGAACTATTACATTACAACATTAGTTCGGTTTGGAAATGAAATTACATGACATTGCCGAAATTAAATTACAAAAGACTTAATATCCAAAACGCATTATGAAAAAGTCTCTAAGGATGCGGAAATGATCTTCATATTTGAAATCCTTTACTTTCCATCGTCGCCATTCATTCTTTGACATTAAAATGATTTCCTCGTATGTTTCACCCCTCAGTCGATTCCTCGCAACTATCCGATACAAAATCAAAAAATCCTCAACTCTTTTTTGAATTTTTTCAAATCGAATGAACAAAGATAGCTCTTCAAGGTTATGAGGGTTACATGTGTCATCGCAGAATTTCTCATGTATTTTCCCACAATAACTATTACTAATCCGACCATGCCTTAACTGTTCTTCACCCCTCTTTGGAAACCACAGTACGAAGTTTCTACAAATAGAAAGATCTTCTTCTAAAGTAAATTTATGACTACCAAATGCCATTTTTATGAAATGGTATACAAAAAAATGAAGCATCAGACCCATATATATAGCATTGGGGTGTATAACGGACTAAAAAATTGCCGTTACATTTGTCAGATCAAGTACAAGTTTTGGTCAACAATTATGTTCGGTTAGTTCAGTTATTATATCTAACCGAACTGAACACTAACAAAGAATTTAAAAGTTACAGAGTCATATTCGGTTAACTTGGTAAGAATGACAGGTAACCGAACAAAAGGTTTTATTTTCGAACCTATGCGTTCGGTTTGTAATAAAATTTTCGCAGGTAACCGAACATAAGGTTTTATTTTCGAACCTATGCGTTCGGTTTGTAATAAAAGTTTCGCAGGTAACCGAACATAAGGTTTTATTTTCGAACAACTAAGTTCGGTAACCTGCAGTTTTTACCCAGTAACCGAACATCACTCTTTAACTTTTAATATTTTTGGTAGTGTTCAGTTTGGTGGAATTGTGTAATTGAGATCAAACCGAACATCACTCTGAATTTTTTTTTTTTTTGTAGTGATCAGTTCGGTTGAATTTTGTAATTGCGATCAAACCGAACATCACTCTGTAACTTTTTTTTTTGGTAGTGTTCAGTTCGGTTGAATTTGTAATTGCGATCCAACCGAACATCACTCTATAATACGTTTTTTTTTTGGTAGTGTTCAGTTCGGTTGAATTTTGTAATTGCGATCAAACCGAACGTTTATATCTTACTTAGACACAAATTAGAAACAAAAACATGAAATTCGTTTACTAAAACAAAAAAATAAGAAAACAAACTACCAAATCCACAATAAAGAGGTATTCCAAACATAAGAGAACAAAGTACCAAATCCAGAATAAAATGCCAAATTACTAATTCTTGCAATCACTCATTCACGACGACCACTACGTGAGACTTTTCTACCCTTGCGTTTAGGAGCTTTAGCTGGTCCTTCGTCACTAGGAGTGTCATCTCCACTGCTTTGTTGTTCAACCATTCGACTTGAACCTTCCCCTTCTCGTCGACCCCTCTTCATCGGCATGCTCCGGCTTTGATCAGCAGTGTTGGGTGAAAAAAAAATTGTCCATTGGTTGTAGAGTTTTGTTTGTTCAGCAGTGTTCATCGGATCTCCACTACGGATTTTTGACATCATTTTCTTCAACAATTTAGAACTTGACTTCACCTTTTTTCAATGAAAATCATAAACAAGTATAAATTTCCTATATTTGCATGCTTAATAAGTTTATAAAAAGGAAAAATAAGAGTAAATATCTTACCGCTGAATTCCATAAGATCAATGCCTCATCACCACAGGTTGGGGTATGCTTCATAATTTTCTGGGTCTCTTTCTCCACTGCCTTCGATTTTGCTTTCTCAAACGGGCTTGTTGTTGTGTGTTTATTACACGAGGATGAGAAAAATTTCCATACCATTCCATATACCCTTCTTCAAAGAGCATTTGGCTCACCATAACAATCTTCTAACTCTTCAACTGGAATATAATAATCCCCACAGTTGTTCCATTGGTCCACTGATGGAGCAGGATTGTACTTTGGAACAAAATTCTTTTCGGTGTTCTTAGTTCCCCGCTTCATCACCTTGAATTTGAATTTATCCTCTGCTGGGACACTTTGGACACAAGATAATTGTCTCATTACTCTTCGAGGATTGTACATTGTACAACCGCCAGGATAAAACAACGGGCCATTATAAGCCGAAATAGGTGAGAAATCAACATGCTCAACATCTTCCTCTTCGTCATCTGATTGAAGCTTGTATGGATGGAAAACCACATCTGCAAGAGTTGCATTATCCAATTTCTCTCTCAACCTCAACAACCTATTTTTCTTACCCTTCATTTGCGAGTCCAAAAATTAATATTTACCAGATGTAGGTTGCCCATAAGGCCAAGGAGTGTGAGCATAAGACAATTTCAGTTTTGGGAAGTGGTCGTACACCCAAACCTATGAGAAGAAACCACACATATGATTATAGTAAATATGTATTCATTAGTAAAAATATACATTCATTCACTTAGCAAACATATCTTGGAAAACACAAAGGATAAATTAACGGAGTACCTGAACAAGGGTGTATAAGCCTCCAAAATATAAACACTTAAGCCTCGAAGCTTTTCTGAGCTCCGCTTGGACGAACGATAGAACCGCAATTCCCCAAGAATAGTTGTTCACCTCATTAAGGGGTCCAATAGCTGGAGGTAATGGACATTTACCGAATGACCTGAAGTGTCGGGGAAGAAAATGGTTCCTAGTTGATATAACAAATAAGCAGTCACATGGTGTTTAATCTTCTCTTCTGTCATGACCAACTTTCCCTTGGCAACCAAATCTTTCGTCCCTCCAAACTCTTTTAACAAGACTTTCAACTTGATCTTTTTCAACTTCTTCTTGTAAGACCGGTCTGGGTTTAACTCATTATACTCATCACCTTCATCGGGCTCTTTTGCAGCTCGTCTAAACTCACAATGTGCCTTCTTAGCGCTCCATCCTAGACACCTCTCCACCAACTGTTCAAGAAGCTCATAACTCATGGAGGGATCGTACCCATCTCGAACACTTGTTCCAGTAATTGGTAGGCCTGTGATTCGAAAACAATCATCCGGAGTGATTGCCATCTCACCAAACGGTAGATGAAAGGTTTCGGTCTCAGGATAAACCCTCTCGGAAAATGCGGAAACAGTGACAACATCAAATTTTTGGTGCGCATGTTGTATTACGTATCATAGCACACAATCAAATACGGCCAACCTGACCTCATCACACTCATTCCCTATATCCCATTTCTTGTTCTTTTGACGTTTCAAAACACGAACAGCATTATTATGATCCTACAAATACAACATCATATCTTATTTACTAATATATACCGAAATATATATGACAAAGAAATATTCATGTATAAGATTCAATACCTTTGTAGCATAAATCTTGGCAGCCCATGAGTTTTTGTAGCCAATCAATACCTCCCCTCCATCTCTTGGAGTACCATAAGTTGGGTTCTTTGGGGACAAACACAAAGTATCATCAGGAATGTATGCATATCTAGCACAAGGCTTTTTCGGGGTCTTTTTTGGTTTTTTAACTATTTCTACTTGTTCTTCATCCTCTTCCTCCTCTGATTCATCATCTTCATTATCTCCATCTTCTTCATTGTCATCATTGTCATCTCCTTGTTCATCTTCATTTCCTCCTTCTTCGGATGATTCCTCTTCTCCACCTTGATTATGTTCTTGATTACCCATTTCTTCCACAATCTCTTGATTAACTTGATGTATAACGTTGTCAACATTATCTCTATTGACATCATCTTGGATGACAACACCCGGTGTTGAACCACCTCCATGCTTAACATATTTGGTTCCACGCTTATTAAAACCTAAGTGTTTTTGGCCTCGAGGAGTGGGAGTTCTAAGTTCTTCCAGTGAAGGTTGGTTTGATTTTGGTGCTCTGCCCCTAACCAAGAAAACAAAACATATTAGCTTCACCCAAAAATGATTTTCATACTCATAATTCTGTTAAGGGCTAGAGTTTGGTTTGCAATTAACACTGACTATTTCTTGCGAAAAAACCGAACTCGACATGAATGACATTAGCACTGAGTTCGGTTAGTAGTTTCCTAAACAAAAAATTGCGATTTCACCGAACTCGACATGAATGAAATTAGCACTGAGTTCGGTTGGTACAACTATTTTGCTAAACAACCGAACTCAAAATTCTATGAAATTAGGGAAGAGTTCGGTTTATAAGTTTTCTTGCGAACAAACCGAACTCAACATATATGCAATTAGCAAGGAGTTCGGTTCGTAGTTCGATAAACAAAATATTGCGAACCAACCGAACAGACTACATAATGTTCGGTTAAATGATAGTTCAACATAGTGGGAAAATAAGAGCAGTTCGGTTACATAGGTTTTTTTTTTCTTTGTAATGTTTTGAGTTCGGTTGAGAAATTGTTTTAAAATATTGTGCGAACTAACCGAATTGTTTTGACAAAGTTCGGTCAACTGAGAACTCAAAGTAGTGAGTAAATTAGTTGAGTTCGGTTGGAAAGTGAAATTATTTTTATTTTGGTAAAATGGGAAGTGTTCGGTTAGAAGATGGCTTTTTGAAAAATTAGCGAAATAACCGAACTAATAGTTCGGTTACATATTTTTCAATCATAATCAACCGAACAGTTCTTCGTGTTCTTCCTTTCAGGAAGTTCGGTTACCAAACCAGGGTTTTTGGGTTCCGACTACTAACTGAACCTAACACTGTTACTTACATTCAAACCCTATTTTGATGATTTCTATTCAATTAAACGAACCAAAATCAAATTAAAACTAATGGGTTTGGTTAAAATTACCTGCGGATCTTTCCCATGCCCACTTCGGGTTGAATCTCCAATTCGTCTTCCGTTTCCACTACTTTGTCAATCTCCAATGAACTTTTCTGATTTGCTAGATGTCCTAATGGGGGACCTTTTCCTGTTACTCGTTTAGTTTGCTTTCGAAGCACCATTCTTATACTCGATTGATTAATCGACGATGAAAATTTTATGAATCGACGATTAATCGATAAAAACGATGTTGAGAAGAAGAAGAAGAAGAAGAAGAGAAGACCCCAAGAAGAAGAAGGAGGTAGGGTCTGATTATTTTTTTTTGTTAATAGGTTATATTAGGTTAATCTAAATTTTTTATATATTAGGTTAATCTAAAACCGTTTAATTGATAATCTTAATTAGGGTTCGGGGGCAAATTAGTAAAGTCCACGTTTTAAGACATCCCTTACAAATGTAGGGTAGTGTGCCTTTAAAAAAACAGGGTCCCCTCAAAAAAAGAAGGGTCCCCAAAATAACGTTCTAGTAAATGTGACAGGGGTGAGCAACTGAGCATGGGCCGGTATGGACCGGTTTTCGCCTCATCCGCATCTAATCCATTGCACTACGGATTTCAAATTTAGCATCTGCATCTCATCCATATCCAACGGATTTGCATCCAATGGATGCAACGGATGGACGGATTGGATGCGGATAATCCAATGGATTTGTTTTATTTAAAATTCATAGTAAAGAAAATAAAGCTAACACAAATGACTCCTTATAAAACCTACATATCTTATATATATATACAAATATAAAAATAAAAATGCCATATACAACACCCCAAGCAAACATCTTAAAAATTCCTAAATGATTTATAGTATTTTCTAGAACTACATAAATGCCCTTAATTTAACGGATATTGTCCAACGGATTTTCAAGGCTGCATCTGGGCCCGATCCGTTATCATTTGGATTTCAAAAATTCCATCCGCATCCAATCCATTGACAAACGGTCAGGTCATCCATCCGCAAATGAACGGTTGGTCCCGGTTAAATCCGCGGATTACGGGTCAAATGCTCACCCCTAAATGTGTAGATGAACAGGTACCCCTTTGTATTGTTTGATTAATAACAAAATCAATAACATTACAGAAACCAAATTTCTCTATAGGAGGAGCAGAAACAACAGATGCACACCAAACACTCATGTAGGATAATTACAGTAGCCAACCCTCCTGCCATTACCAATGGAATTACTGGTATCAGTCGTACTAAATCTTCCAGGATTCCACAATGTCTCACCCTTACAACATCATTTTATTGTTGTAATTGTTGCCGAAGTGGATGACTCTCTGTAAGACTCCACTGAGGCTGCCATAATCACTAAATACAGTAAAACTTTTCTGTAAGGATGCACCAGAAAAATCCCTACTAGCACAACCTACAAATCTGGATCTAGCTATTTTTCTTTTAAATGAATAAGATGATGCCAGGCATGGCAACTACAGTTCAACTCTCATTCTTGTCCCTGTAATCCCCAACAATATCCCTAGTTGCATACTGTGCATAAACGAGGAGTGATACACACTGATACTATCCAGACTTCGCTTTGATGTTCTGGATCCCAATTCAGGAATTGATCATTCACGTACACCTGCAACTGTAACCACTTATTGGATTTCAGGGACAAGTTTATATATCAAACATCAAGTGCTCTTAGAAAGGGATTCATAGATTACAAACCTTCACCAGGGAATTCAAGCATTCAGCTGTTCTTTCTCTGTTAACCATGAAGATGAGCTCCTCTATTTCAATGTGCACTAAAAATTGACTCATCCTCTGCCAATTTTATTCAGCGTCCTCTCGTGCATTATGTTCAGTTGAATTGACAATGCCTTCTGAAACTGCAAAACCCATAGCATGCCCCAACTTCTGTAGGACCTCGGGATCACTCAAGTACCTATAAGCAAGTAAGAACATCAAACAGTAAAACCAAGTTCCTTGGTAGGAGAACAAGTTATTAAGCACTAAAATGCACGCAAACCTATAACTCCATACCTCATCATTACATCTGGACCACCGATCTCAATATCTTCTATAACAACTTTTAAATATGGATCTTCCTTGATGCAATCCATTCTTTCTTCAAGTTCCTCACAAGACATAGAAGCAGAAATACCATGTGAAGAAGGCCCATGCCGGATTTCACCGATCTCAAGTTCTCCTACTAGTTGCCGCTGCTGCTGCTGCTGTAGTTGTTCTTCTCCTTCTCCAAGTACTAGTTCTTCCACTTGTTCTTCTCCTTCTCCTGCTTCTCTGTCTTCTACTTCTGTATTTTGTTCTTCTCCTTCTCCTTGTACTAGTTCTTCCACTTCTTCTTCTCCTTCTCCTGCTTCTCCGTCTTCTACTTCTCTTTCCTCCTCCACAGTCCCCCTATCTTCTACTTCTACCGCATCTCTATCATCTACCTCTCCTTCCTCCTCTCCCACCTCTTTTTCTTCTTCTTGTTGTTGCTGTGCACGTGCATATAGGTGTGCAACTGCATCTCTTTCTAATTGTCGTAGCCTTCTTCTCTTGCTACTTAGCTTTTCGTGCAGGATTCGACTCTTCGATTTCATCTTTTTAAAACTGTGAAGATAATAGGGTTAGCTTCAGTGTACTATAACTATTCATGTTGGGAGTCCTACAATTGCCGTTAAAAAAATTGACATCTTGAATACACAAAAGGCAATGCAAAAATTCAAAAATATTGAGCTCTATGATCAGCTGATACGATTCTCATCTCTTAATCTATAAGTTGGGTTATATATGTCTAATGAATTGCTCCCAATATAATATTCGTCCAGCACAATACTGTCGTCTTAAAAAAGTCAATTTGTTTTTAGATGAACAAAAAGTCCAATGCCAACGAATTTGAACCAATACATGTGAGTTGGCAACAACAGCAAGCACTACCGATTACACTACCGGATAACATCAATAGTGAACTCCAATCATCTAACCCATTTGTAAACTAAAACAAAAAATGTAACTTTGTGGCGCTATCATGAAAAATTGATTTCCTACGCCTGGTCAAGAAAAATTGTCCTTCCTAACATATTGTAGGCAACTCAAATCTCGGTTTTTTTGTTTGAATCGTGCATGAAAGTCGTACGTACTAGTTCAAATATATTGAAAAATACCAAAACACGTACCTGTACTCAAAAGACAGCTCTCTCCCATCATCAACGAGGCCATCATATCCAACTTCCTCCATCATAGTACGAGCCGCTCTCTGTGTTACCAGAATGAGTTTCTAGAAACGAACTAGAAAGTGAATAAAGAGGTACATGGCAACATAAAGTTTACGTACCACTGAAGGAAAATCAACAAATGCAAATCCACGACAAGCGCTGGATTCCTTTTGCTTTAAAATTCTGACATTACAAATGGGTCCCCATTCTGCCTAATAATAGAAGCAATTGAAATAAGAAGGCAGACAATCAAAACAATAGCCTTTTGTTTTGGAGGATAAACATGTATAGGTAAAACAACATATACTCCCTCCGTCCTAGTTTAGATGCCAAAATAGGATTTTGCACAAAGATTAAGAAACACAAAGAGAATAATTTTTTTTCCGCAATTACCCTAGGTTAGTATTTAATGTTCCTAGTTTTTAGATGTCTAGATTTTGTTGTTTAGTTGGAAAAATTCAAATTAGAGGAAATATATAGAGAAAAATATTTAAGAGTGTGTCTTGAAAATTGAAATACACAATTCTCCATGTTATGGTATGATTCCAAGGCAGGGGCAAATCAGGATAAAAGGTGGAAAAATATGAAGTATAGCAAGTATTCTAGGACAAAAAAAAATCCTCAATTTTAGCATCTAAACTAGGACGGAGGGAGTACAAAATAAGATGTGAGACAAAATTCAGAGTTGAAAGTTTATAGAGGTTACTAGAATCTGATAAACATCTTCCTTAGTTGCCTGGCTTGACAAACCCGTCACCCTAACGGTTGAAGATGGAACCTGCAAGTGGAAATAGTTTTCCCTTAGCAGGTAATGTAGGGAAAATATACAAGGTAACAATGCAAGTGTCTGTTATAGCATACCGCTGAAGAATGTTCACGATTTGGTCTGTCGTCACAGTTTTCCTTCCATTGGCTGTTAACTCTTGGAGACCTTATTCTCTGACGATCATAATGTTCACGATACATAAAATGTTCTGGACTTTGATCTCTCTTCCAACTCGAACTTTGTCTATCACGAACACGAACAGGGGAATCACACCTCTTCCAACTACCATCTCTTTTTCTGCTTTTGCCACAATCAGAACTGTAGATGGACCGGCCATAATTGGTACCTCTTTCATGCCTATCCTCCCTTCTCCGGGAGATATGATGCCTATAATCATGACCACTATCATAAGGTGAAAAATCATCATGATTACAACCAACAAACCGGGTAGGCCTGTCAAACCTATGATTGTGGGAGCTATCAGTACCACGATAGCTATATACATGGGTATCCCTGTCATGTGTGTGTTGGTGATAAGCCTTCCGAGGGTACGTTGGCTCGCTTAACAATTCCATGTCAAACCTTCTATCACTATCACTACCACCAATCCTGCCAGGAACAAATAAATCAGGAAGAAAGAATATTTTCTTTTGATAAAACAGACATGTTGCAACTAAAAGATAATAGAGCAACAAAAGCACTTTAACCAGAAGTAAACAACAAAATTATTTTGAAATATCATAAGAAAATAACCAGATTATATTTGATTGTAGGGTAAGTGTTACATAAACATAGTTACTACATGCAAAACAACCATTTTCAGGACATGTTGTAGTTCTGAAACCACCCCAATACCCACACCAATATAGAAGCAACATACATCACTTACCGAAGGTCTGTCTCATGAACCACAGGATGCCCCTCCAGAGCCTGCACATTATGAAAATAAGATAAGTTAGCAACTAATAACCATGGTACATGTACACAAAGACCTGTTGGCAGAACTGGTAGGAAACCGCACTTACACTGATATGGACCCATTCTTCCTGAACTAAATGACGTGTAAAATCCATTATATCCCGTAAGCTTCCGCTCTAGGTTCACCTCCGCAAGGATTCTGACGGTATTTTAGGTGTTTCTTGAAGCAGATGTCTTTCGTCTTTCCTGTAAACGATGCACAAATAGATATCATTTTGCCAATTTGAAGCAAGAAACATTCTTATGGCTCAACCACTTCTCTTATTAATATACTTCTTAACCAAATCCTTACAAAGACATCAATCTATCTTCAAATTAAGCTCTCAGAAGAGATGAATTCTTATGGTCCCAATAGAACATGATGCTCATCTTTCACTCTAAATTGTGATAGGAGAGTCTTTTAAGTTTATAACATACTTTAACTAACACTTCCTGTACTGCATTAATTCAGATTATATGAAAGTTACAATTGGCTACGCTATGATATTACCTTACACCGATGATGCCATAAGATTGAGTAAAACGCGTTTTTGATCAAACTTTTAATAACCCCGGTTCCTTTTAACTTATGAACCCAGGACAGTTAAGTAGTATATCGATAATAAGACAGATAAGATTTGACAAATTAAACTTAAAACTGCATCAACCTTATCATGCTTTGAAGATAGAAAATGAAACATTCCGAATTTTCTTTCTACAATGCAAACCAACGAACATAATAGGATTTGATTGATAAATAATCCTACAGTATTATAAAGAAACATCATCAAGTTTAAGTAACTTTTAGCAAGAATTTCACTATAAGCGACAGAATTAGCTAATAACATCATAGTAAGAAAAACACTGGGAAAATTTTCAATTCTAGGGTTCTTTGCATTTGAACCTGTTTAGGGTGTTTCGATCTAGTAGATCGGAGATGGAGAAGGGTTCTTACCAGCCCAGCAATTCTAATCGAAAATGGAGCTTCCCCAAAATGAACCCTAACACTACAGTGTCTGTATACATACAATACAGGGTGGGATACAGGAATGATGGATGCTACAGTTTCAGATAATCCGCAAGAATTTATCAAATAATAATTACAATCGAATTAATAGAAGAAGATGAACTAAGATTACGCAATACAGAGAGGAGATGAACAACATTTGGATTCCATAATGTGAAGAGGAAATACCTAGAAGATACTGATGACGATGACAGAGTGGTCTTCCTATGGAGAATAGCTCCTGCTTTGCACCACAAGGATTCCAATTTCACCACTGGAGCAAAAAGAAAGGGGGAAACGAGAGTGAACCCTAGAATTTTGAGAGTTTGAATTGTCACAAAATCTTCATTTGAGGAGATTTATCAAGTCAAGAAAACGCCAGTCAAAGCATGATGATTTTGGTCAAATGAGAATAGAGTAAAAATCGTGTGTACCCGACTCGGTATCTAATGGGTTTTACTCCTTTTTTTTTTTTTTTTTTGTCCAAGTTATATAACCTTGCTAAATTGGGGCCTAGGCAACTTAATTGGGGCCTATAAATTTCTTCATCCTCCGATAGGAAATGATAAGGGTGTCCAAAAAAATATAAAATTACTAAATTAACCTTAAAGAAACCTTAATTATTCTAATACAAATACAAATAAAAAATTAAGACTTAATTAACAAATACCAAAATCATTAATCAAAACTCAATTTATTTTTCATCAAAACTCAATTACAGGTGACAGAAAGCTGTTCTTGGCTTCCTCCAGGCAGGGCATGCCCAGGATTTCCTCCTCGCTATTCCAATTGTGGGCCTTGGACAGAAAATGTCACATGTGGAATACCGTGCCATTCTTAAATACAGGTTGATGATCCTTTTGTACCCTTCGGATTCACGTTGCCCTGCCTGTATCACTGAGTGCTTGGATGCATTTGGTGAACATGCAGTTCATTGTAAGGTAGACCCTGGATTTAAACATAGGCATGACCATGTGAGGGATACGCTATATGATGTATTATGGAGGGCCGGTATTTCAGCGAAGAAAGAAGCAGCTGTAAATTCTTGACAGACCCACTTGAAGGAAGATCAACTCTCAGGCCAGCTGATGTCCTTATTTTTGGGTGGGCCAACGGGAAGCACGCATGTGTTGACCTTACTGGGGTTTCTCCGTTAGTAGGCATAGGACATGGTACATTTACAGTGGGACAAGCAGCACTGAGGGCTGCCTCAGGTAAGACAGCGAAACATGAGAAAGCATGTCATGACAATGGACATATTTTTATTCCTTTTGATTTTGATACTTTTGGATTTTTGGCTCCAGAGGCGGTTGGACTTCTCAAGAGAGTCCAGAAAGTCATGCACAGTAATGTCATGACTCCTGGTTCGAAAGAGTTTGTTTTCAAGAGGATAGGATTTGCAATTCAAAAGGGGCTTGCGGCACAACTTGTTGCTCGCTTGCCTGCTTCATCGATGTATTAATAATTTTTGACATTATTTAAATTAGTTGTTATAATTAATCCTAATCAATCACAAACAACAATTAAAATCTAATTTTTCTTTTGGTTTATAAAAAGAAAGCCAAAAAACACACAATTCAAGTGTTGAGTTGAATCCCTTTATACCCTTCCTTCTAAGGGATATTCTATAATGATTTACTTAGGCCTCTAAATCTTTAAAATCCACTCATCAAGTTTTATGAAAATCCACCCAGAATTGGTCTATATGTGCACCATGGTAATCCGATTATGGCCTTAATCGGATTTTAATGTGAACCTCTACATTACCCGATTCTGGGTGGATTTGATGAACATCAACTATAATCGGATTACATTAGTACACACATGAACCGATTCTGGAATCCTGTTCGGATCATTTTGCAGCATATGTAATCCGATTTTGTACTTCAAAATATTTGTATCAACAATCGGATTACATTGTCGTCCATATAAACCGATTCTGAAAAAGCTACAAAAAACTACCTCTAAAATCGGACTTCATAAACGTATTTGAAGTCCGATTCTGACGCAAAATTCATGAGTCCAAGTTACCCAAAAAAATAAAACCAACTTTTATTCATTCATTAAGCTTGGTTCAAGTTTGCAAAATACAATATAAGAAAGCGACAAAATATAACCATCCGATAGATCAAGTTTTTAACATAAGGAAAATACTCATTCCAACAAATGTAGACCTTCGAATTGATCCGTCGTATCAATTCCTCCCATCGCCTCATGTTGGGATCGTATTTTTTAAGCCATTCCTTGGTGACCTCCGAGACTTCATGAAACCCATAAACCGGTGGTAATGGACAATCATCACGTACTCTAAGACCGATATAATGTATGTTGTTATGGTTGAATAAAACAATTCTCCGATCCTTAAGAGATTCATCCCAAATGGTGTATTTTGGTGCGTATGTATATCATGATCCCTTACCAAATAGATGAACAACGCAACTCCACATTTCCGCCTAGAGATGCCAACATAGAGGCATTTGCATTCAATGCTCTCGGGTAATTGGTCCATTCCCCTTTGGCCCTTGTACTCTGGCAACCATTTTTTCAAAAATCATTTCTTTGTCTTGTCTTGTTTTTCCTTCCTTTATCATGGATATGTATAATTCCTTGTCTTCTTGTAGGCGCAAGGCCATCATCTTTCTAAAGTATTGACATTAGGTTAGGATCTCATCGTCTGCCAAACTTATATGGCCTATTTGTTCCGACGCAACGTGATAACCATAATTCACATCTATATCCACGTCGTCGGTGGATAGCACATAGGGCTTGATTATTTCAGGAAGTTTCGAGTAATACTCCTCGAATATGGTGTAACACGTTCGATGGGGTCTACCACGTTCATCCCTAGGCGTGCTTCCATCACCAAGAGCGGCCCTTATAGTCACCATAGAACCCTTTTGTCTTGCTTCCCCCTTCCATGCACGTAACCTTGATATTCGTGTTGTACTCTCTTGACTCTCTTGAGAAGGAACAAATAGATTGTTTGGCGCTTGACTCTCTTGCGAAGGAGCGATTGGATCCTCATGTTGCGAAGGAGCGATTGGATCCTCATGTTGAGAAGGAGCTTGTGTCCCTCTTTCTCCCTTCTTTGGTCGACCCATTTTCCTCTTAGCCGGTGCCTCTTCATTCTCAATTTATGAAAGAACGTTTAAAACATTTGTCTTCTCTTGTGCGCTACTTGCCCCAATTTCTCCCTTCTTCGGTCGACCCCTTTTCTTTGGAACCTTAGCATCTTCATATTTAGCGTCTTCCTTCTCATATCGACAAAGGATTCTTTTATGACTCAACAACGAGTGTTTTCCGGTACTCATTGCAACCTTAAACTCGTACCTTTCTTCCTTCCTATCCATGTTGGAAGGTGGTCTACCTGTCGGCGGTAACACCGTTGGTTCTCCGACTGGTACCATATGGGGGTTCGCGGTTAGTTTTAAGTCGTACAACAAAACTTTTCTTCCCAAGCCATCCTTTTTTCGAATTTTTCGATGATTTCTCTTCCAATATCCGTGCCCACAAAGGATTCGAGTGGATCTTCGGTTGGGGGTGGTTTGAAAGTAAGTTTCTTCCAAAACGGATCAATGATTTCAAAAGGAATTCCTTGTTGGTACTCCGCGATCATGTGACAACACGGAAATCCGAAGGCCGTCATCGTCATACATTTACATTCAATTCTTCTTCTCCCCATCTCCTTTTCCACATAATATTTGTAATCCTTCATCATAAAAACAATCTCCCAGTAAGACACCCTATAATTTAAATTTTTAATCAACCGACTGTTTTCCTTGTAGCTTGTGATTATATTCATCCTACTCTCTTCCATTTGAGCGGTTATCTTGATGATATCGTCCTTGGTGTATTCATGGATGGCTTCTTGTAATGTAACCACGGTGTTTTGGCTCCCTCGGATCAAGCTTTTCAAACGTCCATGAGATCCTTCCGTGATACTTGTCGCCTAATTTTTGTAATGCATGTGTTGGTACGTGTAAGCATACACAAATTTTTCTTTGTACGGATCCAACAATTCCTTTAAGAAATAAACCACATATTTCTCGTAATCTTTCTTCCATAACCTAATAAAACTCTCCAAGTGGCAATCCAACTTGGGTACGGACATTGAGTGTACCATTAAATCCCATTGATGTTGAAAAGCCTTCGATAGTATCCCATTCGCTTCATACTCTGATTTGTTTTTCTTCTTTTCCTCCTCTCTTTATTCCGGAGTTAGTTTTTGAAGACGCTCATCTTCGGTTTTTTCAAGAGCGGTACCTTTTTGTGGCTTTGGCTTTTGGATATGACCCATACAATTACTTCTAATATTGCATTGTATGTGCCATGTGCAAAGAAAATGCTTAGCATCCGAAAAAACCACTCAAATGGCATTCATTAGTGCTTGGTCCTTATCCGTTACTATGATCCTCGGAGTTTGATTGTCACGGTATATCTCCTTCAAGGTCTCTAGCATCCAAGTAAAACTCACATCATTCTCCCGATCCATAAACCCCCGTGCTACCGTGAAATTTTGCTTGTCGGAAGTATGGAAAGCAATGTTTAACAACGGCATGTTGTACTTGTTGGTCTTTTACGTACAATCTATTAACAAAATTTGATAGAAGCATTGGGCCAACTTGATCATCTCCGGATGCGCCAAGAAAATACAAGTCACTTTTCCTTCCAATAATTGCTTCCTCATTGTGTATCCGTATTGATCGGCTAACCATTGAGATTGTTCCATAACCGCTCTACCATCCCATGACTTCCTCTTAAAGGATGCTCTTGCCGTGTATATTTTCCTCAAAGTGGACAAGTTATCCTTATCATCCTCCTTAATCTTCTTAAGGATGACACTTGGTTTACACGCTTTCATCGACCTCACCGTTTCCCATTGATGTGGTTTCAAACCACAAACGTTCGGGTATCCAACAAGAGATTCCAGATCATCATGAATATGACAACCATTCAACACTTTAGAGATCTTGTATACCTTACTATCATCGGGTTTCTTGCGTGTGTTAACTATAATCTTAAACGGGAAACCATACTTCTTTGATTTAGTAATGTATTCCCTTGTTGTCTTCTTCACGTAAAGTCTATCCTTTGCCAAGTGACTTTCTTGCTTTTCACCTCTCTCACAAAAAAGTTCCAAACGATCTTGACTTGAGAAACGGCCTAAAACTAACACACATTTGATCTCTATTCCCTTGTCTATAAACCATTACTTTGCATCGTTTCTTTGTTTCCATTCCAAATCGGTGAAATAGGGGGTAGAGGTGTCAGGACCCAACAGAGATACGGCTTCGGGTTGATCTTCATCAAACGCCACAACAATCTACAACAAATATCAAAAACTGGATGATTCAAAATCGGTTTATATGTTACAGTCGATTAACACGATTAAAGTAATCGGTTTATATGTGCAATCATAAAGACCGATTAAGGAATTGGCGAAAAAATTTCAAAGTATACAATCGGTTCACATATCATGTCACATAATCCGATTGTTGTTCACATTTCTCCTGGATCTTAATTTCTCCAAAATCGGATTAAATATTCACGAAAATAAACCGAATGTCAACTTTGTGTATTCTACGTGATTATTCTAGTGAAGGAATCGGATTTTGCACAACACCAACAACAACCGATTCTCGTCACGTACCCATCGCGCCAAAAATTTACTACAATCGGTTTATTTGGTGATGAACAACGACCGATTCATGTACCTAATTTGGGGATTTTACCCAGAATCGGTTTATGTCATGCTATCGAATAAACCGATTCTGGTTTAAAGTTTTGAATTTTTTTTCCTTATTCGGCAATTGGGACATGCAAATACATGTTTGTAGATCGTTACAACTCATACATGTTTATTGGAAGCATTATCATCTTCTTCCTCCCGACGAAAGTGTTCTTGTGCTTGAATAATATCCTCAAGCATTCTTTGGTTCACTTTCTCTTCTTTATTCAACAAATTTTCTAATTCGGTAGGATCAAAATCATTATAATTTGATGCACCCCCTTCGTCATCACTACTAGAGTCTTCATCATCACTATAAAGTTTCATTTTTGCTAAGAAAATCACAAACCCTAGTTTTTCATTTTTTCCCTCTACTTCTTTCCCTCCCAACCTTAAGAAAGAAAAATGATCTTTTACTCTAATCCAAACATTATAATCCTACTCTAACACTTATTAATTTAATAAACATTAACTTAATTAATCATCACTAATTTAATAAGGGTATATTAGGCATTAATATAAATAATGAATAAGGGGTTCCTACAAATTACTTCCTAGTGACCCTATTTTTTCATGTAGTTATAAGCCCCAATTAAGTTGCCTAGGCGCCAATTTAGGAATGTTATATGAGGGAGACCGGATTTTGCTTGCCCAAGGTTACTTTTAACATATACGCTCTTATTAATGTTGCATGTGTATCATCGAAAGTAGTTTAATGAGTCTAGTTATTCAGGATAAATTAAATAAAATGATAGAAATTTATGAAACCTAGATTTATTAAATTTGGCGTTAGTATTTATCTGAAACTAATTCTGATACATTAGGGCACATATCTTTCTAATAAGCGTGCAACTTATCCAAAGAAAGAAAAAAAGATCAACATTAGCATCTTGAATTGAGGGAGGCTGGAGGTAAACCTGGAAGGTACATACACAATAAGTGATTTATCGTGGCTGGAACAAGAAAATAAATAAGAAATGTTGAAAATATTAGAAGATGTGTTATTTGAAGAAATTAAATCTCATTAGATTCATAGTTTTAGTCCTTTTGGTTGTCATTGCGAAAGTAATCTTCAATCGATTACAAAGAGATTTTAAAGATAAGATTGTTCATGATGCTTTTTTTTTTTTTGAGGCTTTTTTTTCCATTTTGTCAATAAATTTATTTTATTTATGCTGAAAAAAATCAAAATAAAATACTCCTTCCGTTTCTGGAAAAGAGATACTTTCACTTTTTCAATTTGGCCTATTTTTAGGCTAAAATGAAAAATTAAAATTATCTCTTTTCCAAAAATAGAGGGAGTACTAAAACACACTAATGTTACATTTAAAAGCTAATATAATTAAAATATAGTGTAAGCCTACAAAGTGTACGTGGGTGTCTGGTGAATAGAGTATTGAGAGTTCCGTGAGACGGAGACTCTGAGTATATACAGTCATGTGTGTGTCCGTTAAAGTATATTTTATCAGTTTAATTGAATACCAAACTGTAAGCATTCTAGACATCCAAAAATCTATCATGGTATCAGAGGTGAAAACTTTGCATAATAATTCCAAATTGAATTCATATTTTATTCCAATGTCAATTGCTTTGGACATGCTTGAGATTTATACCCCAAACAATGAAAATCATGACCGAAAACATATCAAATTCATAGTTATTGCAAGTGTACGTTGATGTTCGTTTTTTACGAGGCATAATGGAAAAAAGTTCTGATGAAAAACTTACCTACATTCAGTTTACTTTTGAAGCAAACATGTTCAATGTTTGTAACCTCTGTATAACCATCATACATGGTACACCACAAGACTTTGAAATGACGAGGGTACCCAAATATACCTCAATCTAAAACTTTTCCACCTATAAGTTTTTTTATGAAAGTGATTGTCTATGGACAGAGTCGAGACAATACAACTAATCGGTTCACACTTCTTGTGATCGTCTATGGATACGAGATCGAGATAATACAACAACAAAATATGTTTACTTGATAATAGGTTCGGACTTAACCAAACTCTAGGGATTGTCTATCAAGTAAAATAGGAATTAACGTTTGTGCGATTTACTTTAAATTATAATAAACACAATTATAATTGCGGAAAATAAAAGTAAATGACATAGTAAGATTTTGTTAATGAGCAAACCGCAAATGCAGAAAAATCCCAGGACCTAGTCCAGAATTGAATACTCTCATAATTAAGCCGTTATACAAAATCAAACCAACTTCATATAGTTGAGACCAAGAAACTAAACCTATAGTTCACCTAGTTTCCTCAATATCCCCGCGCCTCTAACTTGTAAATAAGTCACGCACTTGGAACAATTCCTTTGGTTCGTATTCTAAACAGTAAAGGAACAACAAATATTTTCGGTAACAACTCTTTTCAAACAATGTGATATAAGTTTGACAAAGGCTCTTTCATTTAACTAATAAACTCCTTTGTCAGGTCCTTAAATAAATCTCTCAACAATTACCGAGTAATTGTTAGACTATGCAATCAATTCTATTAATCACAAAGAAGTTTATTGATGCCGATCTACTCAACCAATCAATCTAATCTATCAGAAAGATAAACCGATTATAGTTGGATCCCTTTCCATCCGAAACAAATATTGTGCAACCGAAGATTATAAACCCAAAAAGTTTTCATTTCTTCAAATCTTCTTTAATCTTCAATCAACACCTGCATACAATCAACTTGAATCTCATGTGATCAATCACACACAGAACAAAGTTTGTTAACGTTGGATTATCACAAGACGTCTTTCAAAAAGCGGGGGTCTAACAACCACACCCAACATTTCGATTAGCAATCTGTATGGACAAACTCCAATATACTTTCGAGAGAATCAACTAGACAGTTAGTCTCAATGTAGATAAAAGTATATCAAAGAGTTTATATCTCTATCTCTCGATTTAAATCTTACTCAAGCAAACTGTGAGTGTCAATTTAAATATAAGAGAGATAAACTTGGATGGTACCAAAGACCAATATCCAAGTGTCAATCAATTTAAATCAACAACCAAAAGGTCTGATATTCTAATTGATTTAACAACACACAACCTGTATTATTTCAATTACATAAAAAATAAAATGCGGAAAAGATAAACACAGACACCAAAATTTTGTTAAAGAGGAAAAAGCAAATGCAGAAAACCCCGGGACCTAGTCCATATTAAATATACACTATATTAAGCCATTACATACACCAGCCTACTCCAAACTAACTTCGGCCTGGACTGTAGTTGAACCCCAATCAATCTCACACGGATCCAAGGTACAGTTATTCTCATACGTCTCTGATACCAGCATGATGCTACGTACTTGATTCCCTTAGCTGATCTCACCTTAATCAAGAGTTGCTACGACCCAAAGTTGAAGACTTAAATAAAAAAAATTGTATCATATAGAAAAGTCTACGGTAATAGATAAATCCGTCTCCCAAGAATATACCAACGAGTTTTGTTCCGTATTTTGATAAATCAAGGTGAACGGGAACCAATTGATAAACCAAACTTATATTCCCGAAGAACAACTCAGTATTATCAATCACCTCACAATAGTCATAATCGACGCAGCGAAAAAAATATTGTAGAGTGAACATTGTGTGTAGTTTAGACCCCCAAAATATTTCTGTTAAAGGGATTACAGTTAATCTGCAGAGAAAATGTTGTTATTCTTTGTGAATGAAGGATGTCGTTTTTTGATACTTTTTTTTATAGGAAGCTAGCATTACCTAATCATCACTTTCTAATCGCCTCGTTATTTTCCTGCCCGTATTTGAAAATTTGAAAAATATCTTGGATTGATACCAGAGAAAATGTTGTTATTCATTATGAATGAAGCATGGAGATTTTTGACACTTTTTTTTATAGGAAGCTGCTGCATTAGTTGATAACCACATTCTAATCGCCTCGGTTTTTCTTACACATATTTGGAAGTTTTAAAAACATCTTGGATGGATACCAAAGAAAAAGTTGTTATTCATCGTGAATGAAGGATGAAGGTTTTGAAACTTAATTGAAGGAAGCTACTGCACTGCCTGATTCTAACTGCCCCATTATTTTTTGTGCCTACCTGAAAATCATGATGGATGGGCACCTATAATATGAATAAGAAGGATTTTGATTATATTCCATGCAATGTTTGGCCGTCTAGCGTAGAGTACCCGTGGACCTGATCCTTGTGATATATCAGCCTGTAGAATACAACACCAAATGGTAATGTGGTTTCTACCGTTATTTGTTCCACGAAACTTTTATACTAGTTGTTTATCGTTGCTTTTTTCATCTTACAGGGACTGATGCAGTAAAACAAGTATGGACACAAGACAGACTTGTTTTTACTCGTGCATCTTTCCAAACGTTAGAAGTATCTGGATTTGTAAAATTTATTACACTTACTATGTTCGTCTAATCCAATGCTTTCGACCTCCAACACTAGATTATGAAAATATTTTTGTTTTATCGAAATGTTCAGCGAGAGAATGACGCACCCAACCCAACCAAAACTGAAATGCATGACCAGAGGACATTGTGGGGACAGTCGGTCCATTAAGAGTTTGAGTTTAGTAAAACTCATACCAGTTTAAGGTCGATGTTAGAGTTTAGGATAAACTCAAACATATTTTAGGTCGGTTAGTTTAGGTTAGTTTATGTTTAGGAAAAACCAATACTAAGTCGGTCATATATTTGGGATTAAGCTAAATTTGTTCACTTATTCCTAAAGTCTAGGAACTTAATAACCAAGTTAGGAAACCCTAAACTTGTAGGATAAGTAATATGTCTACTATATAAGGAGGCCTAGGCTATGAGTTTTAGTTATGAGTTCTCAAGGAAATTCTTATTAGAGATGTGAGGAATTCATCTCACCTCTTGGGGTGGATGTGAGAGATCATCAATGGTGTAAGGAGTACATCATTATGGTGCTTATGGGATACTTATCGATGTTGGAAGATATGTTGTTATGGAGTATTCATGTAGAGATGTTGGTAAGACATCTTGTTAAGGAGAAGATCATCTTGATGGTGCTGGATTAGATTATTGGTGTTGAGATAAAGGAGTCCATGGTAATCTATGCAGGGTATGCAGAGAAGATCATCTCGTTGAGGTAGATAATACAGTAAATATTATCTCATATCGGTGAAGACACTACTTTGGATATATAGGGCGCTTGTGAGAGTTGTTCGGTCACATTGTGGTGATTCGATAATTGATTATTTAGTTCTTGTGTAATTCTCAATTGGTTCTATAATAAAGAAAGAGGTCGTAGCCGTTTGGTGGATGTAGACAATATTACACATATCGTGTATATTGTTGAACCACGTTAAATCTGTGAGTACTTTACTTCTTGTTGCTTTTGTTTATGGCTTGCATCTGTGTGGTTCTCTTTCTCTTCTTCTTATCCTAGATCATAGTGAGGTTCATGGAGAAATCTGAGAGATCAACTGTTTCTTGTTAGCTATTTTGTTTCCGCAGTATTAGTATGTAGATGGCTCTGAACCCCAACAATTGGTATCAGAGCCCTAGGTTGGATAGAATATTTGAAGAGAGAAATTTTGGGCTTTCAAGTAGTAGAAAATTTTGAAGAAAAAAGGATTTGGTTTCATCAAGTATGTGAGGATTTGATGTTATAGCTTCCGAAGATGCAGAGTTTGATGTTTTCAAGTATATGTAATATTTGATTTCATCAGTTTCGGGAACAATGGCAAGTAAAGCGTACTTCTAAAGGAATTGGATTATATCAGGTGATATGCTTTCGGTATGGTCTTGATGTTTATGGTGCTCTACATTGGAGATTTGGCATTGATTCTTATTGGAGCATAAACCCTATCCATGGATTCAAGTAAGTTTATTTATTATCTATACTTCATACCATATTCTTGTGAACTGTTTGAAATACCTGCGTAGTTGTTTTTCAATTAATTGGTGTTTGCTTGGCAAGACACAAGAAGGCAAGAGTATCATAGTTGAGATACACATATTGTTTTGTATGTTTATGAAAGTAAAGATGTATTCACATGTCTAAGTCTCATTATTGTTCCAAACCATGGGACACAATAATTTGGTTATCAATCATCATCAATTGGATCATGTTGCTGAGTTTCTTTAACATGAAGTTGAAGAATGTGAAGATGAATTCATACTCGTTCTTCCTTAATTGTTTGTTACAATAAGTATTTGGAGAAATCTCGTAGTAGGTTTCGATTTTGGAAGTGTTGGCCGTTTTCCAGGGTTTGATATATTCCATAAGTGAAGAGTTTTTTATTCAGTCTTAGTATTTGAAGCACGTGGCTACAAATATATTGCAGGATAGTGATCGTTGGATGAGATGTGATATTAGTTGTGGTGGAGCTATGGTTTCTTATTTTAATATAAGAAGAAGTTTTTCAACACAGTTTGTAGGGTTTGTTTATCTGTGTTGAGTATGTCATTGTGTCGGGTAGAATAATGTTTTCTGGAGTTTCTCTCGTACTGTTTCCGATGGAGAAGCTATTTAGTTTGTGATCTTTTGATTCTTGTCGATGACGTTCAGTCTAAGAGTTATTTGGTGTACACCTTTTGAAGTCGATCGGAGCTGGTTGAAGTGCAAGACCGTTGGAAGAAACATGTCGGTCTATTTGTGTTGCGGATACGTTTCTATTTTGGTAAAGACCCGTTGTGAGGAATTAAAAAGGTATCGCTTGGAAACTTCAAGAGTTTTTTAAGAATAAAGATACAATACTACAGAATATATGTGGTAGTGTGGCTATGGAAGCTAGCGCATACTCGTTGGATAAAACACGGTGCATGAATTTGAGAAGGGCTACAATTTCGGCGTGTTTTTCCGTCAACCTTTATTATCCATTGGCTATTTGATTTCCTGAAGATTGGCATGATACTTTCTGTTGGAGAGAGCTACGTTATAGCAATGATAATATTTGGGGGTTTGCTTGTCTGCTACAGTTATTGAAATTGATTTCAATAGTGATAGAGCCTGTAGAGATGAAGGTAGAGATTTTTTTTGAGAAATTTGGCTCAGCAACGTTATAGTTTCCATCAAGTTATTTTCTTTATATATGAGAAAGTAAATACAACAGCGTCTTGAATTGCTTGGGGCTTGAGGAAGTTACCAAAGGTTTCAGATTATGGCTGGGTATGATTGGGTCTTTGTGTGAATGACGGATTATCAAATTTCAAACGTTGGTTTACGTTTTTGGAGCAAGATTGGAAAAGGGATATGCACAGAAGAGAATGTGTGACTTTATGCATTGTTACGAGGGTAATAGTGAATTCTTCGACGTTAGTCATAGTGTTATCCGAGTCCGATTATGTTATGGTTTGATTGTCGCGAAGTCGAAACTACATGCTTGTTAAGAAATTGATAAAAGACTATCTTGACAATTATGTTAAAGCTTGGAAAAAGGGAATTATTTTCGAAGCCCGTTGAGGTTGCTGAAGTGGTATAGTAAAAAGATTGGTGTGTCATTTTTTGAAGTCTCTGTGAAGATGGACACGTGTTTGGTATGTATGCATTGGTCGAAGATATGATGAGATTTTTGAAAGAGTAAAACTCAATTGAGGAAATATGGTCGTAGAATCATGATCCAATTGGAGATAGGCTTGTAAATCAAGATTCATAGAGATGAGCTCTAGATTGGCACGCAAGGGCAATGATCTATAGATTGGTTGTATTTGGTGTGCAGTTAGAGTCATGCTCACTATGCTTTGGTACATACAAGATGGTTAGTTTCTTGGAATCTAACATAGAGGCTGTTTTTTTTTCGTAAACTAACCCGAAGTATCTCGTTAACTCGCTTTCGTGGATATTCTCGTGGAAAGGAGCAAGTGTGTGATCACTTGTTTTAATAAGCAATTGGCTTAGCTGGAGTTTAGAGACAAAGATGAATAATTATGGTTCTGCTAAGGTAATGCTTAGTCAGACGCATGGAGGCTACTATGGTATTTTTATTTGGTGATCGAGTAGTTATGGATGTCAACCCTAGCGGATGTGGTGCGCAACTTAGATTTAGTGGCTTATAAGAGAGGAACATTAACTCAGGTAGAGCAAGGAAGGCCAAGAAGAAGTTGTGTTCGTATTATGAAGCAAGTTCGAAGCTAACGAAGGCTCAAGGGTGCATAATGACTATAACTAAGCTCGATAATATCATATGGACAACGATCGTGTATGATGTGATTGAGTTGGCATGAAATACACCTATAATGATTCCAATCAATGTGGAGTTGTGAACATAAAGGAGTAAGGTGTATTTTCTCAAGATGTTGCATAACAGGTGATCATATGACGATGGTTGATGAGATGGTCTTAAGAAGTTTTTCACTGAGGTGGAGATTTGTACAATCACCGATAGGTTGTACTGTTAAGTTTGAATTGGTTACGTTCAAGTTTGGTTTGCTCTCTTCTGGTGGAGGTTCTACCAAACAATTTGGGTGAACTACATTTCGGTTTGATTCTTATTGAGGATATGTAGGCAACCAGTGATGGTGCAATCGATGTACAAAAGATGAGGGGAAAATAAGTTGATCGTCTTATGCATCAATGTATGATCCGAGGTGGAGTATTGTGGAGACAGTCGGTCCATTAAGAGTTTGAGTTTAGTAAAACTCATACCAGTTTAAGGTCGGTGTTAGAGTTTAGGATAAACTCAAAAATATTTTAGGTCGGTTAGTTTAGGTTTAGGAAAAACCAAAACTAAGTCGGTCATATATTTGGGATTAAGCCAAATTTGTTCACTTATTCCTAAAGTCTAGGAACTTAATAACCAAGTTAGGAAACCCTAAACTTGTAGGATAAGTAATATGTTTATTATATAAGGAGGCCTAGGCTATGAGTTCTCAAGGAAATTATTATTAGAGATGTGAGGAATTCATCCCACCTCTTGGGGTGGATGTGAGAGATCATCAATGGTGTAAGGAGTACATCATTACGGTGTTTATGGAATACTTATCGATGTTGGAAGATATGTCGTTATGGAGTATTCGTGTGGAGATGTTGGTAAGACATCTTGTTAAGGAGAATATCAACTTGGTGGTGTTGGATTAGATTATTGGTGTTGAGCTAAAGGTGTCCATGGTAATCTATGCAAGGTATGCAGAGAAGATCATCTCGTTGTGGTAGATAATACGGTAAATATTATCTCATATCGGTGAAGACACTACTTTGGATATATAGGGCGCTTGTGAGAGTTGTTCTGTCACATTGTGGTGAGTCGATAATTGATTATTCAGTTCTTGTGTAATTTTCAATTGGTTTTATAATAAAGAAAGAGGTCGTAGCCGTTTGGTGGATGTAGACAATATTACACATATCATGTATATTGTTGAACCACGTTAAATCTGTGAGTACTTTACTTCTTGTTGCTTTTGTTTATGGCTTTCATCTATGTGGTTTTATTTCTCTTCTTCTTATCCTAGATCGTAGTGAGGTTTATGGAGCAATCCGAGAGATCAAGTGTTTCTTGTTAGCTATTTTTTTTCCCCGCAGTATTAGCATGTAGATGGCTCTAAACCCAACAGATACGACATCACTTCCATCTTACCATGTTTGGCAGGTCCAGATGATATATAGTCGACAACCAATATCCCAACGCATACAAGAATATGGCCATATTGAATCATTGACCACTCAAAGATTTAATTTGCTTGTGGGTACGACACTAACATGCCTGCAATTGTGCATTATTGAGTGAGGAAAATGACAAAATGTAACCAAGTGTTGCGCTATATAAACGGGGCATAGAAGTCTCTCTTCCAGTGACGGAGGCAGGGGGTGGCTTACCTAGGCTGTACCCCCCCCCCCCCACAAAATGTGGAAAACCTCATCTTTCCTAGCGTAATTTCCAACCAAAAATTAAATAGCCCATGTCGAAATTGAATTCAGCCCATTAGTTGACATCCTACACTCACGTAAATTAACTTTAGCGCGTGACTGTTTTCGTTCCCTCTCTATACGGAAAGAAAACAAGTCAAAATTGTACTATGATTATTCATATCTTGGCATTTTTCTTACAAGCAAAAAGTATTTATTTTTCATCTAATGTTGATAAACTGTGCCAATTGAAGTTGTACCTAACCCTCATAGGATTAGCAGTGAAGATATCAATATTGAAGGAGAACAAAATGTAGAAGGTGAGGAGGCCAATGGTGCAAGAGTTAAACAAGAAGAAACTTTTTTTTCCAAAGAGCGGAACATCAAAACACCGAGGTTCAACAAGTTAATTTACAGCAACCTGGTTCTGATAAAGTTGAGGTTTTTAATTCGCAGTGTGACTCGGGATTAAGAACCTCACTACTGGAGTACTCCGTACATTATTGTGATGACATTCGAAGATATTATTGTTATTCGAATATGGGAGCTTATAGTTCAAAGAGCTCAACAATACATGATGCTTTTACTGCTGCTTGGTTCAGAAAATTGGAAAAGATCTAATTCTGGTGCTGATTGTTCATTTATAGGCACGAGGGTACATTTAAATCCCCACATTCTACATCAATGTGGCGGGCTAATGACTTAATGAATCTACGTAAACATCTTGCAGCAATATTTATTAAATAATCCGGAGTTGTGGCGGAAAACAGGATGCGTCTGCATGTCTTTGTGATTGTTGTCCACAAGTTGTGGCGGAAAACAGGATGCGTCTGGATGGCGCTCTATAATAAGAGCCTAAAACAGAGGATTGCTCACTTCAGGTATTTTACCGCGTTTTTCTTTATCGCAATTGAGATTAATGAATCCGCGGAAAAATAATAATTAGCCCACCCGAACATGAAATCCTGGTTCCGTCGCTGCTCTCTTCTCATCATAAGCTCCACAATCAGCAACTTGGTAGATATTCTTTCTTCCTTGCCTCCACTTTTCAATATGGCGAGGCTCTCAGCTTTTCCCTTTTTGTAATCAATGCTGCACTAGTTGAGTACGAACCTAAACATAAATACAAATCAAAAAATCTCGACAGACCGAGATAAAAACCACACAAAAAAAACCGCCTCTCACAGCCCATCCCTTGCACGTCTCCCGAAGGACAGGGTCCACAATAAAAAAAGAAGATGTGAGAGGTGATTTTTACCCGATCTGTTTTTTTCGGTCGGTAGAGAACTACTGAATACAAATATGCTCTTTAAAAATACGGCAATTATGTCCTTTCCATATCCATGCTACAGCTGCATCCTGCGGGTATGAGATCCCAAATAATTTTTCCAACCAATTTTAACACGTCTATTTTTCTCATCACATCCAACTGTCTTAGTCGGCATATATTTTTTGTGGTTGTGTTTCCGTAAACCTACTGAATTATTCATCTTACAATATTCACTTTTTTTTTATTGGTAAAAAATTAATATCATCACCCAATGACAGTGGCACAAGCACGATATTCACTTTCTCCTTTTTATTATTTTCTACGATACAGGATTTAAATGATAGTATTTGCTAATGCAAATTATCCAGTGATCACGTGACTGTAAACGCGATAAACTCAACACATGGTCGAGGACTGCAATATTGTCTTGTCTAAATTTAAGCCAACTTTAATTTTAGTTTTAACTAGATCCTCTCTTAATCTGATTTAATTAAATTTGTGTCAGCTACTTAACATCCTCGTTACTTGGGACATTTATAGCGACCGTATGAATCAGGCTTGTTGCCTTACTTTCCGTTTGTGTGTCTACAACAGACCGACAGTACTAAGTGACATTACAACTTGTACTATAGTATAACACTTCAACCAACTCTTTTGAGTTTGCTTCTTTTCGTGTTTTCCAAATGCATATCATTTATTTTTCTCTCTTCTCTCTCTCACTCTTTCTTATTCTTTAACAAAGCCATCAAAAATAACCCTTTTCTATTCAGATCTAGTTCAAAAATATATTAGATCTGAATAGATTTCTTCATTTTTCCTTGCTTTCTAGGCTAGTTTGATTTTCATTATGTTTTCTACTTATCTACACCGTTTTAGTGGTTTTATCTACTATTTTGAGGTTTATTTTCGCTTTAATGACGATTCTTGGTTATTGGGTTGGGTTTTTAGATCAATGGTGTTGCTCTCCACGCTCTCCAACGACGAAATCTTCATCTTGGTTGTTTCTGGCGACAGAATCTTCATCATCAACTTCTTTGGTGACGGAATTTCCATAGATGGTCTTTTTGACGACGAAAGCTTCACCACTAGAGATTTGAGCAAATCACTCCTATTTTGGGAGCATTTCTTTCTAAAGAAGAAAAACAAACTGGTTGGAATTTAATTCCGAGAAAAACCATCATTCTTCTGATTTAATCGGATCTTATTCATACTTGTATTTGTCTTACTCCGGTAATCCTTTTTTTTCTTGTCGGATTTCTCGGTATTGTACTCTTACGGTATGTTCTTGTTACTTTGTATTTTCTTATTTTCGATCTTGAACTATTACTCATTGTAACCTTGAAATTCCATTAATGAAAAGTTACTTGTTTATAAAAATTAAATAAAAAATGCATATCATCTTGTGCCCACATTTATTCATTCAAGATGTAAAAAATTGACTTTACAAACTTTTTCTTTTTTGTAAATCCAAAAAAAAATGGTACGTACAAACGGTACACCAATATTATGGTCAAACCTAAGAAATATGCATAAACTTTGAAAATAAAATGGGAAGATAACTACTACTACAATGTTTTACTGAATCTCCGTCCTGCCGAGCAGAAAAAGAGCTCCTAAAATGCTTATCTTCTTTGATTCGAGATATCGTATGTACCCCTCTGACACCTATACCACTCATAAAAAAGAAATCTTGTTAGAGATGAGCTTGGAATTGAATTTCATGCTTGAGATCAGTGGTTTATCTTTTAAGGGAAAAAAGTTGGGGTTAAATTTCGTTTCTGCTTAAGGTTAGCAGTTCAAAAATCAAAATAGGAGAAATGAGTTTACCTGTATGAGTTTTATTTTTGTACTTCCAAAGTGAGAATTGAAGCTCTCGTTGTTAATCTTTCTTTTTTTCGTGCATCACTTTTTTTGGTCTATAATGGTGGTCGACCTTTACACTGAAATGAAAGAATGAATTTTGGAAATAATGTAAGCATTTCAGGAATGTTTGCAGACCAAAAAATACAGTATGATAATAAAAGTGACCGAAATGAAAATTATTACCTGCAATTTTGTGGTGCATTCCATGTTCCGTTCCATGAACGCAGAACACTCGGTGATAAAAACTTGTAGTTTTTCCAATCATCAAGCAAGATACCTAAGTCATGGATTTTGGCATCCACACCCACACAACAATTTGCATGCATTGTACAAACTTGGTTCAAATCTTTACTTGGTTCACAAAACCCACCAAAGTAAATTGTATTAAGAAACCTAATGGTCAATGCAATTTCTCTTATAAATGGACCGGATTTTATTGTTATGAGTATAGCTTGGTCATGTTGATCAGGATATGTAATTCTTGAGTCATACCAAAACTTATAGAACTGTATTGTTCTATGGTTAGATTTGGCATATATAAAGCCTGAATTTGGATTGTTATTCAAGTCATAAGAGTTGTTTAGGGGATAACTATCGCAAGATATTTGGAAATCGGTGTCCTCATAAAATCGGGTAAATGGATTACGAAACAACATTATATCAGCATCCTGTTGAAGATTGAAAAGCAAATTGTAAAGTCATTAGGGGCGATGTTTTTATAAAATGTTCTCTTCAATGTAGTTGTACTTACACAAAAAATTATTGCATTTGGTGATATATAAATTTATCATCTATCGATTTGAAATTTAACTGTTAATTAATTATCTTATAATTACAAAATACGTATTTATGTTAAAAAGGTTATAACGTCTACATACCATGAAAAGGAAGTTGTATCCCATTTGAAGGACACTTTGCTGAATATCAATCTTACTCCACACCATTTTTAAATAATTTCCTTTCATAAAATATGCTTCCACGGTGAAATCAACTCCTTCAACTTTCAATGCATAGCAATGAGGATGCACTTCTAAACAACGCTGGTATGCTCTCTGGTCCATTGCAATGATCACCAAATGATTCAAAAGGCTTTTGGTGTTTTCGCCTATTTTGAAGCTCTCAAGAAACAAATCCAATATTGAGTTTGGAGCTGCCCATGCTTCATTCACTGTTGTTAAGATAACAGTTTTGTCCTTCATAGCTGCTGCCTTCAGTAGTCTCTCCAGTTTCACTTGCTCATCGTTCTGCAAGAGTTAATAATTGATATCCCCGTGTTAGAACAAATGCCGCCTAAAAAGTTTCTGATTTTTTTTTCTTAAATAGTAAGAAATCAAACTGAATACTTACTAATATTAATGGAGGGGAATCAGTAAGTTCGTTTTGAGATGAGATATGAAGACACTGTAATGGATATGCATCTTTGTAGAAGATAAAGCAAGGGACTGCAACGAGCGCGAACAACATCCCCAGCATCAGAACTCGGCCCAATACTTCTGAAGTCCTTCCCATGGATGCTGTTGTTCTTTATTCCCGTCTAATCCGTTGCTTGGCAATGTATCAGGTCTAAAAGTAGCAAAAACTTGTACTTATTACAGGACTTGCAGATTGAGTTGGGGATGATCTAGGCTAGTGTTTTATATTAATAAGAGATCAATTGTTTAAGTCATTTCTTGAAGTCAATATAGAAATTAATGAGTTCTACAGTTTACTCTTCAATTGTGATGTCAATGGTGTTTAAAAACATTTTATCTTGAACTTGATGCACCGTAGGTCATGAGGTATGACCTCGCAATTAATTTTGGACCACTCTATATGCCTACGAGTTGACAAAAAAAAATAAAAATGAAACCCATGATGTGAAGATTTCACCATTTCATACTTACCAAATGAATTGAATTTACTGATATATAATCAATGTAATCGATCCCGGTCCTATATTAAGGAAAAAACGTCCAGTTAAAAGAACTTCATATGATTATGATTATGATTATGTAAAGGTAAAACTAACTAATTTGACGTTTTAGTCCAATTAGTGTAATTTTTTAAATACATTATGTAAACCAATAACCAAATAAACTTCTTTTGAGAAAGATTTTACAGATCAAGAAGTCGATAACTGGATATGGCGTGCGGCATATATTTTTTACCACAAAAACATACTCAATACACATTTTGGAGTATTTTTAGAACGCGCTAGATATCAAAATTAATTGGGGGATATAAATTATTTCCTCTAACCAATTGTGTCTGTTAAGGTGTGTTTTTTGGGGATAAAAATACAAAAATACCCTTCTCTCAAAATAAAAATTAAAAAACTTAAAATCGAAAAACAAAATCATATTCTCATTTCCAACTTCACTTCTAATTAATCTCTTTTAGGGTTAGGGCTTTGAAACCTAAATATTCCCCACTCCCTTTCAAATTCTAAATTTTTCTCACTTCCTTTCAAATTCTCTTCTCCTTCTCTGTCGGCTCCTCACTTTGAAAACGATTTTTTTTTTTACATTCGGAAGTGATGAAGACTATGCCGGAAATGATGAAGACCATGCCGGAAGTGATGAAGACCATCTCGGAAAAAAAAATATACATCGCCGGAAGTGGTGAAGACCATGCCGGCATGCTCGATAAAAATCTATCAATGCCGGTAGTCAAGTGAAAAAAAATCAATTTTCTAGATACTTTACATCATGTGACGGAAAAAAAATTTAAGCAACATAGTATGCTGTTGGTAGTACCGGCATGCTCGAGAATTAACTGACTGTGCCGGCAGTGGACTTTTCAAAACACAGCCGGGAGGGGCTATGCCCCCCGGATAGTGGCAAACATTTATGAAAATTTCCAACAAATGCCGGCATGGTTTTTTCGGTTGAATACAATGCCAACTTGCCTTTTAAAATGGGGGATATTGTTGGCCGGCATGAACGTAGTATGACTATAATGCCAGAAATGTTGTTGTCGGCATTGTATTCATACTACGTCTATGCCGGCACCGAGCTATTTTAGCTTCAACGATGGTGGATTCAAAGAAAAAAATCAAATTTTTCAACACACTGGCACATTTACCTAAGTATTGGGAGTGCTTGTACAATCATCCTCCATATTTACCAAAAAAAGTTACCTCTCAATTTTTTTCCATTCTTCTACTCTCACCTCACTCACCCAAAAATACACACCAATCATTTAACAAATACTTAAGATTTTTACTAATTATAATTAACCACTAAACCCGATTAGTGAGAGGTAGATTAGGTCAATTAGGAATTATATAAAATACTTAGATAAGGGGTGACCCTGATTTGATATTTGGATCCAGTTTTTTTTTTCCTCTATCCCCCAATTAGTTTTGATATCCCCAATTGCGCGTTCATTTTTTAGCTGTGACTACAAATTTTAGATAACAGTTTAAATTTTGGATTATGATATTTTGGTTTTGACCTTGGGTTAACAGTAATTAAAAACTCGGTAAACAGATTTAACGAACACCCTGGGTATGTAGCAATTTTTGATCGTCACAATCAACATGCGTGCTTATCATTGTTATGAAAAGGTATGAGGTTTGTCTCCATGATAGCCAGGGCTATCAGACGGAAGAAGTTGAATGAGGGCCCTGATCCGGCGATGGGGAAACTCCGGATGGAGTTTTTCAATGGACGTCTGGGAAAGACTCACGCTATTCAAAAGTAAAACCAATCTGTGATATATATGGAAATCATTGCGATGTTTACCACAAACTGACTTAAGACTTATAGATGTCGAACACTTAATGCAATTTGGAATCAGTATTGACACACTCTCTCTTCCCTCTTTCGCTTGAGAACCATATTTTCTCGGTACATATTTCTGCTTGATTTATGAATCCGATAAAAAAAAATTTGGAAAGATAAAATTCATTTATGGAGTGTTGATTTATGAATCTATATGTTCGGTCTTCTATAGAACATATTCCAGGAAGAATTTTCTTAAAATCACGAGGTTTTGTGATCTGATAAATTTTCATCAGCGATTGTTCAGTTCTTGGTTCAGTGATTTTTTGGTCATTGATTGTTCAGTTTTAACGGATTATGATGCAGTCAAGAAAATCAATGTGAAATTAGTTGTTGATTCTCACCTTTTTAAGGGTTCTAATAAGTTTTGTAATATTGTTGCAACTAGGGTATTACGTTTAAGAAAAATCAGCGTTTTCTCCAAGGGTCTTCTGGGTTTACCGAATTCTAGGGTTTTTTTACCTTTTCGACTCAGCATCAACTGGTGTTGTAGTTGGTTGTCGGATTTACGTTAGTTCGATTAACGTTTTTGATTGATTGATGCCAGGAAGGAAGTGACAAACAATTGATTCTTTAATTATGTAAATTTTGATATTTATTATGTTTGTATACTCGAACCTCCCATCAAAACAGAGCAATAAGATATAGGGATATTTTGACTTAGGTGCCCATAAAATGGTACGCCTTTGCGTTTGGTGCCTAACTTTGTCCAACTTTGAGTTAGGTGCCCAATGGGTCCCAGTCAAACAGTTGACTTAACAGATGACCATTGACCACAACCATCAAGCACCTAACTCAAAAGTTGGACAAAGTTAGGCACCAAACGCAAAGGCATACCATTTTATGGGCACCTAAGTCAAAATATCCATTTTTCATATTATTGTTTGGATTTACGTCTCATGTCAATCGAAATTGCACCTAACTTTTTCAACATTAACTTGTTTATTTCGGTTCTTTGTATGGCGTTATTAATTTTTATTTTCTTTGCCAATATAGTTGATGAACATGATTTTTTGAAACAACGAAAAGTGTTTGCTACTACTAAAAGATCACGTTCGATACTTCACAGGATAACAAAATCAAAAGAAAGTGCACAAAGATCAATTTGGGCATTCAGGTCGGAGGAACCGTTCTTCAGATCATGGGATGTTGGGGTATTTGAGATGGTGGATAGGAAAAAATTAGAAATGAATGTTTACATTTTCCGAGTCTTCAAAACCAACTTCAAAGATAAATCTCAAGTGGTTGCCATTGATTCTTGTAGTCTAAAGTGAAAATGAAAGTACTTCTACCCAAAGTGAGTCTTCCAGATTTTGGGTCGGAATGGATTGTCTTTGATAATTAAAAAAATGGATATTTTGACTTAGGTGCCCATAAAATGGTATGCCTTTGCGTTTGGTGCCTAACTTTGTCCAACTTTGAGTTAGGTGCCCGGTGGTTGACGGTCAACTGGTCATCTGTTAAGTCAACCGTTTGACTGGGGCCCATTGGGCACCTAACTCAAAGTTGGACAAAGTTAGGAACCAAACGCAAAGGCGTACCATTTTATGGGCACCTAAGTCAAAATATCCCTAAGATATAAGGTTTTTTGATTTGATTGTATTTAAAATATTGGATTAATTTTTTTGTTGCAAGAAATTCGGGAAGGAAGAAAAGAAGAAGAAGAAGGTAAACATGTTTAAAACCCTAGATGTTTTATCGTAAAGGTTTTTTTTAGGTTTGAATTCGATGTAAACAAATGTAATATACGGGTACCAATTATGCCCAGTCTTTGTTTTCAGGGATTGCAACTTACTGATGGTATTAGAGGTATGTCAATGCCCAATAATTAGTGAGTTTCTATTTTTTACTTTACAGGAAGAGTTGGACAATTAGTAAAAAATTGTTGGATGCAAGCCTTTGGAGTGAATTTAACGAGATGGCGATGGAGTTATAATTTATGATATGCTAAGGTAATACTCTTATCCTTTGGTATCACCTGTTTTAATCATTCTCAATCAACTATACATTCATAGTATGGATTGCAGTAGAGAGCCAGGAGGAGTGTTTTGATACTTATTATGTCAATAAGGTAGTATTAATTATGTCAGGTCATGTAGGTTGTAAGATCATGTATATCCTACTGTTGAGTACAAAAGATTGGTTCTATTGGTATTAGTTGCACCACCAGGAACATCAACAACATGCACCATTTCGATTTCAGGTAAAGAGTCCTGATCTAGGGGGATATAGGTATTATGTTTATTGATATCTACAACACCTCCAATAAATAGTCCCCTAACCCAATGGTAGATCAAACTACTTCAGGAACTTCAAGCATTGAATGCAATCATGTATCCCACCAATGGTTTACTGTAGTGAATTCACTATAATGGATACACAGAAATAGCTCAAATTAGAA